>JAWWEE010000122.1:71967472-71978386 GCA_035221455.1 Xenops minutus
CCCCATCCTCATCCTCATCCTCATCCTCATCCTCATCCTCATCCTCATCCTCATCCTCATCCTCATCCTCATCCTCATCCTGTTCCCAGCACAGGGAAGTGCAAAACCCAAGTGGCAGTGCCAAAATGCAGCAACACAGGATGCTCCCGAGGCATCTGCCATGAAGATGCCCCTCCTTGTTGGATTAGAGGCTGGTTTTTCAGCATCCAAGGATTTGCCTCAACACTGGGGGTGAAGACATGGACTGTGGAGCAAAGCAATGTTCTGGAACACTTGATGTTGGCAAAGCTAATGTGGCCAGTCCCAAAACTTGAAGAAATATATTCCCAGCTGGTTTTAGCCTCTTCAGCCATGCTGGAGACACAGCCCTGTCCTTACCCACCATGGAGAGCTATAAATAAATCTTTCTAGACAAGCAAAAAGAGGCTCCCTTGCCTACTTTTGTCTTCCTCCCTGTAGCATTTGTTGTCGGAGACGTGGGCTGCTGTGTTGTTTGTTGTTGCCTTTGTTGTATTTTTGTTTGAGTACTTAAAACCCTCAGAGGCCAACTTTGCACTGGAACAAGCAAAATGCAGCTGACAGGTAAAGACAGGCCTGGGGAGGAGAGCTGGGTCATACACTCTCATATGACTCACATTTTGAGAGGCAAAAATCTTCCTGCCACGCTCAAGAGAAGCAAAAAAAAGGCTTCCTTCCCTTATTTTTTTTCTCTCTGTCCCTGGGGTGTTAATTGTCTGAGATGTGGGTTCTGCTGCACTCCTTTTCCATCTCATCCTGGCAACAAAACATCAAAATAATCCCAAAAAGCCTCTTGTTGGAGCCTCTCAGGGCAATAAGAGGTGAATTTCCCATCGGGGAGCCCAGCCTGTCTCGGCAAAGATGCTCTGAAAGGTCAGAGCAATTTTGGGCAGCACCTCAAAATGCCAGGAGATGTCTGGAGTGGTGGGAAGCATCTGCCACTGGAGATTTGTCTGGGACCTGGGCATTGATGATGAGGTGGGAGGAGGCAAAGCCTCTGGAAAATACCAGGTGGCTCCATAAATACAGAACGGGGCAAGGCTTTGATTGGGAAAGCTGGGTGTGCTCAGCAGGGGAAGTGCTTTGTGCCCACATTTTGGGTCTGGGTCCCAGTGACACCAATTTCTGGGGGTTTTACCAGTTAAGAGTTAAGCTGGATACCCAATTTCATCCCCCTCCTCTTTTCTCCCTGCAGGTAATTTAAATCCTTTCGTGTCCTGGGTGAAATGGCAATGTTGAGTTCACACAGCAGTCCTTCAGCCAAGTGGGATGGTTACTGATGGTGATTTTAAGCCCCTACATCACCAGAGAAGCATCTCAGGCACCATCACAAACAGATTTTTGAAGCCTAAACTTCACCTGTCTTGCCACAAACTCCAAGTTCACACCTTTTCCCCCGGTAGTTTCAATGCAAACCACTCATCTCACCATGGGTTTGTGAGTCCCACGAGCGACAGGGACAAGGGTTGAGTTGGGTGAGGAGCTGCAAACGTTGTCCCTACAAAGAGAAGCAAGTGTGGGGCAGAAATGAGGCTTTGATGGATGTGGTGAGGAACGAGGACCACTGAGCCCAGAGCAGCACTGGGAGGCTGGTGGAGCTGTGGCTGTGGCACAGAGCTCCAGGCTGGAAGCCAAAGGCCAGGAAGAGAGTCAGCCTCAGTAAGACCCAGAGGGGAAAGCAGGGAGAAAAACAGAGGGGAATAAAGGCTTGGGGCATTGACAATAAAAACTGACTGCATCCCAGCTCCTTTACAGCCAGGGAAACCTTCCCATCCCTGTTTCTCTTGTGTACAAATTTCGGAAAGACTTTTTCTAATTCATCCCACTCCAGAAGAGACCAAGTGCTTGGTCAAGAGGGGCTCCAGCCACTGCCAAGCATTCCAGGGAGCTTCCAAGGCTTTTCTTTGCCACCTGCTTTGAAATCCCTGGAAGGAAAAGGCCAGGTACTGGTTGTACCTGTGATGTGGAGCATGAACTCCAGCCTTGCTGTCGTGGCTGCAGCATTAGCTGAGATTCCAACCCCAAAGCTGCCCTTTCTCAGCCCAGTAAAGAGTTCACTTTGGGTCACAACTTGAGGCCACGCTCTGTAAAGCAGCAGCAACTTTAAGTAAGGAATTTGAGCTTAAACATTTCACAAACAGCTGCTCCCAGACACACACAAGCAGCTGATATCCTGCTCAAGCAGCTCCAAAAATACACGGCTTCTTGCTCCCTCAGCTCAAGAGCAAATCAAGCCTTTGAATGGGTGAGTAAATTCATTTCCCCCTCTCCCAAAGCCCCTGTGATGGATGAGGACACCACCAGAAGCAGCACCAGGAGCAGGAGAGAGGGAGGGGTCTCCCCAGGCTTTTGGCCAGGCTTCCCACGTTGCTGATGTTTGCCTTGGCATTTCTGCTGCAGGGATGCTGCTCCAGGGAAAGGCTTTGCTGGCAGCTTTCCCCAACCAGTCCTGCTGGAACGATTCCATGGAATTATTTAGATTGGAAAAGGTCTGAGATCATTCGGTGCAGAACCCAGAACCACCTTTTCCACCACTAAACCATGTCCCCAAGTGCCACCTCCACCTGTCTCTTGAACACCTCCAGGAGTGGTGATTCCACCAGGCTGTGCCAATGCCCTCATGCCCATCACTGCCACGTGCAGTGCCCATTTCTCCAGTTCAGGGAGGCAGCTGGGTGATCCTCAGGTCACCTTTTCCCAGGTGCTGAGCCCTGGGGTCACCAGGACTTGTCACCTCAGCAACAGAGAGGATCAGATGAGCCTGGAGCCGTGGGGGAAAGCCTTCCCAGACCCTTAGACCTGACTCTGCAGCTCTGCAGATGCTGGTGAAGGCTGAGACATGGTTATCCCAGGCAGATCTACTGATCACTCCCTCTGAATCCTTGGCAGCACTTTCCTCTCTGAAAAGGGGAGAGAATTGAGGAAATGCAGAGAATTAAGAGCTTTGGGAACACCACCCAGCTGGGTGTGGGTTCCCAGGGCTCTGCACCACACTCAGAGCACCAACAACCCTCTCTTTTGGGACCCTGCAGGTCACCCCAGAGCTGGGCTCTGACTCAGTGCTCCATTTCCAAGGCACAGACATCTGTCCTGCCCCAGGCTGGCAGGGCTGTGGGACATCCCCTTGTGCCTCGTGGATATTCCTGCTCCAGGAGGCCACCAGGACAAAGGGGACCAGCCCTGCCCAACCCTCCTGCAGGACCCTTTAACCCCACAGCCTGATCTGTGATCAGAAAGGTGCAATAATTTCCTTTATCTAACCAACATCACACCTCAGGGCTCAGCTTTCCAAAATCCTGAGTGTCTCCTAAGACTTTTAGCATCAGCAGGAGCTGCTGGCACAGCCCTTTAAAAAACTGGGGCCCTTTAACATGACTCAACTGAAATACAAAATTAGCCAGAAAAGTGGGGACGAGTTGGAAAGATTCGAGCTTTTTTTTTGCCTGGATATTAATTCCTGCTTTGATATTAATTCTTGCCTCGGTATTAATTCTTGCCTTGATATTCATTCTGGCCATGCATATCCTTGCAACGTTGCTTTACAGGCAGAGACAACACACACACACACACATCTGATTTTCACAGTAATACAACAGACAAAGGGAAAAGCTGGGTCATCCTGTCCCCCAAAAGAAAAGGTTGGCTTCCAGATGACTCAGGAACATCCCAGAGATCTGCTTTATCTATTCATGTATTTATTCTGGCCAACATCCATGAATCACTGCTAATAGCAAACAGTTCCATAATTTTAAGGAAGATGCTTTTGTGATGCCCCTGACCAGCGAAAATACATCTATTTTGGCTTGTGCCTATGAATAGACACCCTGCTCTGACTCCCTGCGTTTGCAAAGCACAGATACTCCTGAAAATAAGGCATGATTGGCAGGTACAGCCTGATTAGCATTTACAAATTGCTGTGGCCTTTCTCCAAGCAATCATTTGTACAAATTGTTTCCTCTGTCTGCGAGCTGAGAAGAAACGGCTCTATTAGGTGAGTCGAGACTTTAAAAGAGTCACATCAAGGCTTATGCTCACACCATCTCATTTCACACCCTTTTAAACGTTCCCTTTCTTAAGAAAAAGGCCAAACATGGGCTTTGGGTGAAGAGGCGTTTTTTATCCCTGAAGAAAATCCTTTTTTGCTTTTTCTTTTTATTTCCCACAGGTTTTTTTTTTTGGTGTGTGTGTCTGTGTATTTTCTTTCTTTTTTCCCTTACAGCAACTGTTCCTAAAATATTTGCCCATTGTGGCTTTCAAACAGATGAAAAATTGCTATAACAGTTTATGTTATGTGGGTTTTTTTTATTATTATTATTTTATTTTAAAATCACAGCAAAATGGAAACAGAGGCTTGCAAGGGAAAGAAAACCCCGCCTGGTGAAAAGTGCTTCGGAGTGGGCTGGCATGATGTTCCTCCCCCTGTATTCCAGCCAGGAATAGGTCTTGTGAGATTTTTGGGACTCAGTGCATTCCTGCACGCTCCTCCTGAGATGTTTGATGGCACCAATTCTGGGAGTTAAAGACCCCAAAGAGCTGAGCCTGGTTCCAAAGATGTGCAAGCCCTTCCACACCCAGGGATAATTCATTTTCCCCCCTTTTCTTAGTGCACATTGGACCCGGAGAAGGGGTTGCCTCCTTCCCTGTAGTCAAGGACACTCAGCTGGTGCTATTTTTGGGGTGGTGGAGGCTCCCACGACTCCAGGAGCCACAGGTTTAAGCCCTCCATGCCTCCCCTGCTCCCTGCGGGCAATAGAAGGGTCAAGTGGAGAGTCAATGTGTCACTGAGTCCTTTGGAGTGAGGACACCACTCCAGAAGTTGAATCCTCCCCAGTTTAATGACAATAAACAGCCTCCCTTTGCTGAACAGCCCACCCAACATCTCCTAGGCTTTTGACTCAACAACGAGGCGAACTCTCTCCCATTCCAAATGCGCAGCTCTGGCTGCAGCCTTAATTCCAACCATCTCGCAGCAGGATAAATAAATAATTCCCTTTGAAGTCTGAGGCCGTTTTGTGTTGCAGACCCTGGCGGGGCTGGTGTGTGGGAGAGGTGTGACAGCTCTGCCTCGATGAGGTAAGTGATGGAGAGGGAGTTTGCATCCTCCAGAGTGGTCCTGGCAGCATCCTCAGCCACCGTCACCCTTCCCTTTGCTCTGCAGACTTTCTGGCCAGAATCTCTTTGCTTTATATTTTTTAATATTTTTCCCCTATGTTGCTTCCCAGAGCAATTTTTTTCCCCCCTCTCTAGTGGTTTGTTCTCTGGGGGTTTAAATAAATGGAGTGTGAGTGGGTGTGTGGGTGAGAGGAGGAGGCGATGCTGGGAAGCCGAGCGGAGCGTTTCACTTCGGTGCAGGGATGTTGTGTGGGGCTCCCAAAAATCATCCTCCAGCCCCAGTGCTACAGGGGGAGGCTTTGCTGCTCGCCTTGCTGGCCAGGATCGATGCAGAGCTGCTGCTGAAATCACAAATGGGTGTTGTGGGTCCTCCTGGAGGGCTCTTTGTGGCCACGACCTTTCAGCCAATGACCCAGCTGATGATACAAAATCGTCGACAGTGGTGTTTGCAGCCGAGAAAAAGATTGCTGGTGTAATGTGCAATGAGGCAGGACACAGAATATCACAGTGAGTCACAGAGGTGAGGGCATTTCAGGCTTTATTTTGGAGAGAAAAAAAAAAGAGGTTTTCGAGGCTGCAGTTTTGAAATGAGCTCGGAGCGTTGTCCTTATGTCAGCCCAGATCAGGCTGGGTGATGGGGGCAAAGCAGGACCCCAGGCTGAGGGTCCTCGAGAGAAGGTTCTCAAAGGGCTTTCCTGAATGTTGGGAAATCTCTGAAAATGGTTACCTGGGTGACTTTTAAGGGTCATCCCTCTGCCATGGGCAGGGCCACCTTCAGCTGCATCAGAGCCCCATCCAACCTGAGCTGAAATGTTTCCAGGGATGGGGCAGCCACAGCCTCTGTGCTGGTGTTGATCAGCTTCATGGTAAAGAATTGCCTTATATCGAATGTAAATCAACCCTCTTTCTGTTTCAAACCATCACCCCTTGCCCTAAGGCAAAAGGCTCTGCCGAAAGGTTTGTCCCCATTTTTCTTTGAGGCCCCCTATAAGGAGTAATAAAGAAATAAATTCCCCTTTTCCTGCAGCCCAGCAGTGCAGGGAAGGATCAGCACAGATCCAGTGGGGCAAACCCAACCCACAAGTTGGGGTCAGGCTCCCTTTCCACCTCTGCTGGTGGAACCCACAGGTCAGACTCTCCAAACCTCCAAACCACACAAGCTTTAGCTCCTGACTCCATCAGTGTGGGACTGTAGGATGAGGATGTGCTGAAAGAGGAGCTTCCCAATATCCTGGTGCTGGGATCCAGGAGCTTCCCAGTGCTCTGATCCCTTGCTCACCCAACCCATCCCTCTGACACCTCGGGCTGTGCACACATCACATAAAGCTATAAAGCCATGAAATAAATATATATATTCATACCTGAAATAAGGGATTTACAATCCTTAACATGTTGGTTCATCACAGAGCATGTTTTGCTGGGATCCCTGGGAGCTGGACATCTCCTCCCCAGCAGCCAGAGGGGGTGGCAAAGGTTGGGACCATGCACAAGGATAATTTGTGCCAGGCCCTGAAGGGACCAGTATCATTTGAAGCCTTTCTTAAAGTGCACGTTTATTGCCCTGCAATATTTAATACCTTGCTATGGATCCCGAGGAGTATCTGCTGCTCTGTCATTATAATTAATAATAACACCCCACTGCAGGGAAAACGACTTGTCTAAATGCTCTCCATTGTTAATGACTCAGACCTTAAAGTTTAATTCCTGCTGTTCCCTCCTTGTTAACTAAAGGCACTCAGTGTCTCGTGGTGCCAGCTGGATGAAGAGGAGCAGCCTTAGTGCCACCGCAGGGAAATGGCAAAGTTATCCCAGCCCGGGACACCCAGGGATGCTTTATCTGACAGCAAAGATGGAAAATGTGCAGCGTGGTGATAAACTGCCTCCCTGAGCTTCTGAAATCCTTTCCAACCCAGAGACTGCGGCCACGGCTGATTTCTGCTCCGATTCCTTGATAGTCAGGAATTATTTATTTTGCAGCTGTCAGGCTGTATTTGCCACATGCGGCGTTTTTCTATTCCGTCTCCCTCTCGGATATCCTGGGGTTTTAGAGCTGAATTTATGTTCTTTGAGGCGCTCTTACACATACAATGAGGCCAAAAATAATTGTGTTTGTTGCAACTCCGGTGGAGGAGTTTTTCCGCCAGGATGTAGCAGAATTCAGGAGCTGGTGGGATGATTTCCAGGCAGAAAAAGGGTCAAGTGACAAAAAGAAAATCGATACCTTTTGAATCATAGGTCATTTATTTGCTGGATCAAATCAGAACTTCCCAGATCTAGGAAGAATTCTTCCTGGGATCCTCTCAAAATAGCAAAATTAATTAATTTAAGAAGATTAGGGTGGAAAACAAAGTCACCTTCAGTTGACAACAACTTCTCTACTCCCCCCCACCTCGTATAACCTTATATATTTTTAGTCCTCCAAGCCTTGTAGTGGTTTTGTGCAGGAGCCAAATGCTTTGGACTAATGGCAAGCTTAGTCAATCCCCTCCTGGGAATACATGGAAATAAGGAAGGTTTGGCATGGGGATGAACTGATGACACGTTCCTTGAGCAGGGCACAGGAAAAATAAAAAGGGAAAAAAAAAATAAAAACCCCAAATAGTTTTTTCTCTGCTTGAAAAAAAAAATGGTGCTTTCATGTTAGGCTGAAAATATCCTCCTGGTACCTTCCTATCTCTGAAGTAGCTCAGAAATGAAAGCAGCTTTGCAGAAAGGGCTTCTGAGGAGAATTCCTCGCGGTCGGAATTATCTCCCTCCGTCCTGCCTGGTTGCAGAAAAAATTTGGCATTTCTTTTTTCTTTTTCTATGAAGAAGTTAAATTCTCCTCAGGGATTTGGCCCTGCCTCCTGCTGCTGTGGGAGAACCACAGCCCCTTTCCCCTTTCAAATCCAAAATCAAAGATCTCCTCCCTCCCTTCCCAAAATTGATGCAGCCTTTGCCACTTGGAGGATAAAGAGGGATTTAAAATCTCTGCACGTTCCACGAGATGCCACTTCTCCAGTGTTAGTTCCCTCCCTGCAGCAATTGCTGCTTAGAACGAACTCAAACCAGCGAGAACCACATTTTATCAGTGGTTAATCCTCTCAGGGCTGAGGGATCCAGGGGCTTTCTCCTCTCCTCCAGTGCCCTCCACGTCCCAGGCACACTGTTATTCTTGGGGGTCTTCACTTTCCCCATTCAGAAGCTCCACGATGGACAAATGGACAGAGGTTTCACCCAAAATTTACGCTTTTATCTCAAATGGGCAGTTTTTGCCAATGTTTGCCCCAATGTTTTGGGCTGGGCTGAGCTCACACATCTGGAGTATTGCTGGTAACTACAACCAGTGCCCACGAGCCCACGGCTGGCTTTGCTTTGGGCTCATCGTCCCACAGAAGTAGCTTTGGCTTGGAGAAGACCTTTCCCACTGAAGGCCAAGACATGGTTTGATTCTATATGCCACATTTGGAGTTTGTGCCAGCCCTCACACCAGATCCTCCACATCCTGAGAAGATGGTGCATCTCTGGGGTTTTATAACAAAATCCCCACAGTTCCCCTGTCCCACCACACCCCCAGATCCTCCACATGCCATGATTGTGCATCTCAGGGGTTCTGTAACAAGATGCTCACAGTCCTACAGTCCCACCACACCCCCAGATCCTCCACAACCCGAGAAGATGGTGCATCTCAGGGGTTCTGTAACAAGATGCTCGCAGTTCCACAGTCCCACCACATCCCCAGATCCTCCACATGCCACGATTGTGCATCTCAGGGGTTCTAAAGCAAAATACCAATAGTCCCACCATGCCCCCAGATCCTCCACATCCCGAAAAGATGTTGCTTCTCAGGGGTTCTCTAACAAAATACCCACTGTCCCATCACACCCCCACATCCTCCATATCCTGAGAAGATGGTGCATCTCAGGGGTTCTGTAAGAAGATGCTCGCAGTTCTGCAGTCCCATCACATCCACAGATCCTTCACATGCCACGATTGTGCATCTCAGGGGTTCTCTAACAAAATACCAATAGTCCCACCACGCCCCCAGATCCTCCACATCCCACAATTGTGTTTCTCAGGGGTTCTACAACAAAATGCCTCCAGTAGTCCCACCACACTCCCAGATCCTCCACATCCCAAGAAGATGTTGCTTCTCAAGGGGGCTACAACAAAATACCCGCAGTCCCACAGTCCCACTACATCCCCAGACATCCTGAGAAGATGGTGCTTCTCAAGGGTTCTATAACAAAATACCAATAGTCCCACCACGCCCCCAGATCCTCCACATCCCGAGAACATGGTGCTTCTCAGGGGCTCTACAATAACATACCCACAGTCCCACCACACCCCCAGATCCTCCACATCCCGAAAAGATGGTGCTTCTCAGGGGTTCTCTAATAAAATACCCACTGTCCCATCACACCCCTAGATCCTCCACATCCTGAGAAGATGGCGCTTCTCTGGGGTTTTATAACAAAATAACCACAGTTCTCCTGTCCCACCACATCCCCAGGTCCTCCACATCCCACAATTGTGTTTCTCAGGGGTTCTACAACAAAATGCCTCCAGTCCCACCATGCCTCCAGGTCCTCCACAACCCGAGAAGATGGTGCTTCTCAGGGGTTCTATAACAGAATACCCACTGTCCCATCACACCCCCAGATCCTCCACAACCCGAGAAGATGGTGCTTCTCAGGGGTTCTATAACAACATACCCACAGTCCCACCACATACCCAGATCCTCCACATCCCAAAATGGTGCATCTCAGAGGTTCTACAACAAAATGCCTCCAGTCCCACTGTCCCACCACACCCCCAGATCCTCCACATCCTGAGAAGATGGTGCTTCTCAAGGAGGGCTATAACAAAATAGCCACAGTCCCACCACACCCCCAGAACCTCCACATCCCAAAATGGTACTTCTCAGGGGTTCTATAACAAAATGCCTCCAGTCCCACCACACCCCCAGATCCTCCACATCCCAAGAAGATGGTGCTTCTCAGGGGTTCTATAACAACATACCCACATGTGGCAATGGAGGACACATGGAAATCTACCTACAACCACAGACCCAGCAGAGAGATAAACCAATTTCTCTCTTCAAACTCATCAGCTCCTGTGCCTCCAGCGGGCTCTTTGGCAAGTCCTGCCCCATGCACCACGTCGCTGCTCTCACTGCTCTCATTCCTCTCGCTCTCCTGTGTTTTCAGTGTGCCATGCAAGGCAGGTGTGGCCATCAAACAGCCCCTCTAAAGCCCCCAAGGCTCGAGGATCCAGAGTCATCCCATTCCTGGGAATGCTTTTTGCACAGCTGTTTGGGTTCGTTCCAGGGTGGAAAAGAGGTTGAGGAGGAAGGAGGATTTGCTGAAGGGGTTTTGGGTGTGGGGTTTGAGAGGTGAGCAAGGCACTCACACGTGTGTGTGAGAGGGTTCAGGAGGGAGCTGCTGTCATCCCTTAGTCACCAGAATGTCCTGGGGAGCTCATTCCAGAAGCTCCCATGATGGGAAGAAACGTCAGGCACGGAAGCCTCTTCCTCCATTGCTCTGGGAATGCCCAGGACAGGACAAGGGTCACGTTGCAAAGTGGCCAGGGCTGCCCACCATGGACATCTGGGAGGGGGAAAGAGGTTGTGAAGCCTCTGTGACCCACGTGGTGCTCTCTGAGTCTTGTACCCAGCTCTGGGACTCTCAAACAGGAGAGACATTGAGGGGCTGGAGTGAGACCAGACAAGGGAATGGAGCTGGGAAGGGGCTGGAGCAGCAGGAGGGGCTGAGGGAGCTGGGGGGGCTCAGCCTGGAGAAAAGG
>JAWWEE010000122.1:71978486-71989959 GCA_035221455.1 Xenops minutus
CTGTACCCAGCTCTGGGACTCTCAAACAGGAGAGACATTGAGGGGCTGGAGTGAGACCAGACCAGGGGATGGAGCTGGGAAGGGGCTGGAGCAGCAGGAGGGGCTGAGGGAGCCGGGGGGGTTCAGCCTGGAGAAAAGGAGGCTCAGGGGGGACCTTCTGGCTCTGCAAGTCCCTGCCAGGAGGGGGGAGCCAGGGGATGGTGGTCAGGAACAAGGCACAGGACAAGGGGAAGTGGCCTCAGGTTGCACCAGGGGAGGTTTAGGTTGAACATCAGGAGGAATTTCTTCCTTGAAAGGGTGGTGAGGCATTGGAAAGGGCTGTGCAGGGGGGTGGTGGAGTCCCCATCCCTGGAGGTGTCCAAGAAACAACTCTGTTTGACATTTAGATCTATAGTTGACAAGATGGAGATTGATCAAAGGTTGGACTTGATGATTTTGGAGGTCTTTTCCACCCTCAGTGATTCTGTGAGTCTATGATTCACACTGGTGAGAGGAAGAACTTGGACATGACAGTTCAGCTCTTAGCTGATTTGCCTTGGACCAAGGATAGAGGAGCTGGATGCAGCCTTGGGAGAGATTTGGGTGCCATGCAGGGATGCTGAAGGTGCAGAGCAGGACAGTTCAGATCCCGTGGAAAGCTGGAAGAGGAGGCAGCTCTACTGGGGAAAGGGAGAAGACTCAGTTTCTTCAATGAGTTCTCTGTGCTCTGGTTTGCTCTGCCACCGTGGCTCCAAACTCCTGGCCTTGGGGGATTGCCCAGGGCACCAGATGCTGATGAAGGAAGGACAGGAGAAGTCTCCCCACCATCACACAATTCTCTCTTCTGCATCCCAGGGCAAGGAAAAATGTCCTTCTCTAGGACAAACTCTCCCCCTGCAACACAACAAAGCCCTGCAGGGCAGGAAATCCACGGGAAGAGCCGGGTGCTGCTGTGCCTGGAGAGAGCTCCGAGTGCCTGGGGTGTGCAAGGGAGAAGCAACAGCCACACATCATTTTTGGGGACTGCTGAGCAACCTTCCCCTTCGTAGGGTTTGCAGCAGCAACAGGGCAGAGATTGCAATCTTCCCCTGGAAGTTCAGACCAAGGTTTTGCCATGGAAGGCTGAAAAGTACTCATTTCCCCACGGAATGAACATCCCAGCTTGGAAACGCCTTTGAACTGTTTTATTCTGGTGGTGTCACTGACAGATGGATTCTAATCTGATAATATTGGCATTAAATGAGTGTGATAAAACCCAGAAATAAGTAACTTCCAAGCAGGGGTGGGCCCTCATTTAATTTTACAGGGACAAACACTTCCAGGAAAAAGGCAGCCTTTTCCATTTCCCTCCCCACAACAAAAATCCTTAACACAGAGTTGGACTTGATGGTCTTTGTGGGTCCCTTCCAGCTCAGAAAACCCTGTGACTCTGTAACATCTCCTCTGAAAGTGATGAACCCGACCCAGTCCCAAATGGAAACCACTCCAGGAAACACACTTTCAGACATCTTTAACTAAAAACCCAAAGAGCCAGCTCAGCTCCATCCCATGGAGCCCCTGGCACTGAAACCCACGACTGGAGAGGTCCCAGCTCTGGGTAATTAGGAGAACATACCCTGGAATGAAGCCCAGAGAGAGCAAACATGTTCTCCTTAAGTGCATTGACATCAATTAAGGTAAAACTCCCTTTTCTCATCCTTTTTTTTCCACATTTCTGCTTCCCGTTGTTATGGCCTGGAGGCAGGAAGGGGTTGCTGAGGCAGTTGTAGTTTTTTTTCCAGAGTGTTGAAAGAAGATGAGCTGTTATTTTATACATCAAGATGCACAGACTTTGCTCTGTGGTCCAGGAATAGCAGAGAGGTGGATGGAGATAAAAGTGGAAATAAACCCTGCCAACATTTCAGCCACAGGAGAAGATTGTTTCGAGAATTGAACAGAAACAGCCAAAGGCAAGAATTGGGATCTTTAGACCTTTCACCCATTCCTGGCCCTATAGATCAGGTGGGTGGTAGGGCCAGCCCTTCTGGAGGATGGTCCACTGGTCCACCTCTCCTCTCCTAATTTACCTAATTTACACTGAGAGATATCTGGGCATTTGCTGGTAGAACAATCCTGTGACAAGATCCTCCTTCTCAGTCTCCAGGCTGGGTGGAAATGAGTGGCTGGAGGATGTCATGGGCTTCACACTAGACTGTCTTAGATGCAATTTGGTGTCCAGACTTGGGTCCCTTCCCTAAAAGGGAAAGTTAGGCCATGTGTCCAAGTGGGGAGAAGACTAATCCATTTAGGCTGCACATGAGGAATGTAAAATGAGCTGGGATAACTTGCTTAAGAAGGGGCAGGACTAGGAGGGAAGGCAAAGATCAGCTTCCCATGACAGATGTTCTGCCCCCAGGGTGGTGTTGCTCTCCCCAGTCCTTCACAGGATCATTTAGGTTGGAATAAAACCTGTAGGATCATGGATTTATGGATATCTCTGCCCCTGTGTTTGGCTTTTGTGGAGCCTTCCAGCTTTTCCAGCCTCATCCTGTTGGTGACCAAACCTTTCACATGATGCTGGTTTTGAGTGACTCCAGGCTGTGGAGTCAAAATGACAGGATAAACTCCTCTGGCTCTCAGCTCACAGAGGAGCATCTCCATCCCAGCAAGAGACCAGAGTGAACAGATGCCTCTTTGGAGCTGTCCAGATGGCTGAGTGGCTGCAAAAGGCGTGAGGAGGATCGTAGCCCACGGCAGCTTTCAAGTGGCCAAACTGATCTGGAGTGAGCAATGACCTTCATGAACCTCCTCGATGAGAAACACGTCCTTGCAGGGGCAGGACGAGGAGGAGGGTGAGGAATCTCTGCCTCTGAATCTCTCATGGCACAGATATTTCAGCTGTGACAACGTTGGGAAGGAACATCAGCGTGCAGTGAGTTCTCACCACTGGAAAATCCACTTTTCCACCCTGATTTTTTGCTTTCTAGGCAGCCTGCCAAGGAGAAGCTAATCACGTTAGAGGAAAAGTGCTTCCTTGGGATGGAGGCAGACTTTGGGAATAAAGGAGGATGTGGGCTGATCTCACTAAGGGAGGGGAGGACAAACTCCACCAGAAGTTAGACTTGTGAAGCTCCCTGCTGAAGGAATGGCATCTTCGGTGCCCAAATGCTTATTGGAGTGAGTGAAAATGGGTCTGGAGGCATTCAAAGAGACCAGGGATGAATGGGATGGCTGGAAGTCCTGAGTCTAACCTGCTCCAAGCAGGACTGTCCCTGGGGCTGGATCATGGTGACAAGGGCTTTGTCTGGGCCAGTCTTAAGAACCAACAAGGATGGAGATGCCAGCACATCCACAGCTCTGTCCTGCTGTGTCTCCCATTGGGTGGTAAATCCTTGGAGCCTGGAGGTTTCTGTCTTTGCAGCACTGCTGCAGAAGGGCTCTGGTCTCAGCTGGCTTGTTTGGGGTCCAGTTCTGGCAGAACCAGTGCCCTCAGAGGTTTTGGTTCAGTCATGTGTCGCATCATGAAATAGTCTGAAAGGCATTTAAAAAATATGCACAAAGAGAGCTTTTGAATCTCCTCGGCTGGAGGTTTAAAGGTCTTATATATAAACTATTCTTCACTGGAAAATTGATTTCAAGTGGTTTTCTCTGGAAGCTTTTGAATATAAGTTTTCTTGGATGCAAAGCAGCATTTTTGGAAGAAGTTCTTCCCTGTGAGGGTGGGCAGAGAAGCTGTGGCTGCCCCTGGATCCCTGGGAGTGTCCAAGGCCAGGTTGGACGGGTCTTGGAGCAACTTGGGCTGGTGGAAGGGATAGAATGAGATGATCTTTAAGGTCCCTTCCAACCCAAACCATGCCATGATCCTATGATTTCAGTGAAAGATGTCCAGCCAGCGTCCTGTGTGGAATCTCATCCAAATGGTTCATGTGCCACAAAGTGCCCACCGATCTCCAGTGACATCCACGTGACTGATTCAGCTTTTCAGGAGAGAAAGGGCTGGTCAAGACACTGAAATGAAGTTGGTTTCTGTGAAGGGCTCTTGACCATGAGAGTGAAGGTGCAGATAAAGTTGCTCTGTGGGAAACATCCAAATGTTTGGGTTTTTTTCCTCTGGGCTCCTAATTCAAGCAAGGGAGGGTTTTTGTGATGATGGGTTAGGATTCTTACTACCAGGAGGCTCTTGGAATGGAAAAGAGAGGTCTGTGCTTTATCAGAGAGGAGGGAAGAAGCTCTGAAGGTCTGGGCTTGCACAGCTTGTCCCTTGGAAGTGAAGCTCCTGGGTGAGTCTTATCGGATGTGAGAGGATTTGTCCTACTGCTGCACTTGAAAAACAGATGGAGAAACCTTCATCTGGTCACTCCTATTTTAAATTATGCATCCTCCATCTGCTGCCTGGAGCACAGACGTGCTCACAGTAACTGCTGCGTTCCTAAAATAACCTGGGACTCGTGGAGAGGCTTTTACACATCCCTGACTCCTTCAGTCCAGGCTGGCTCAGCTTCTCTGTCTTGCTGATGTCCCTGCAGGTGAAGCTTTGATGTCACCTAGTGAGTTGTCCAGGTTTGGCCATCATGCCAATGGAAGCTGCTCCCTCTTCCAACACACTGGTAGGAATTTTGCACCCTTTGCTTTGGCTGCTCTGAGACCTCACCTGCATGGAGAGGGTCTGCACCTGAAAACCACCCTGAGGGGCCAGAGCACGACCTTGAGCCCTGGATTGACTTTGACTTTGGAAAGCTCTATCCCTTGCAGCACAGAACTCCTTATGAGAGGTCTTGGCACCCTCAGGAGACCATTCCAGCCACTTGGTTTCCCACCAGTCCAGGGTAAAGGTGCAAATGTGTTGGCCCAGCAGGTCCCCAGAGCAGAGCCAGGGGTTGGTTGCTCAGGTCACTTCCACCCCTGCCAGACGTGCTCCACCACACTGCACGTGTTTAATTCTTTGCCTCTTTCCCCCGACTCTAAATCAATTCTGTCAGCTCCTTAATTATTTTAATTTTTCTTCATTCTCCAGAGCCCTCAAATATATTTTATATATAGGGAACAGGCTTAAAAAAGAAAGCTACCGCTGCGCCCTTGCCTCTGAAATATTACCAGGGAAATGTGTGTATTTCATCTCTGCCTTTCATTTTTCCAGACATTTTCTGCTTTGAAGAAGCTGGAAACAGTAATAGAGTGATGGCCACACTCCAACTCTATTGATTAACAGTGAGTGGTCAAGCTCTTCAGTGCCTGAAAATACATCCAGAAATGGGGACTGGTGAATTATTGCATTTTCCCGCAGATGGAAGGAGTGAGGTGGGGGGGGGAGGAGAAAACCTACAACGAGGAGCCCAAAAAACCTGCCTGCCCCCATGTGCAAATGCCCTTTGGTGTGAAGAAGTCTTGATGTGGGGACAGCCAGTGACTATTTCAGTGGCTCAGCACAGCATAGGGCTAAATAATTCATAAATATTGCCCTTCCAAATTGTCTCTGTTTAACAAGAGGAGGGCAGAGGAGGAGAGCAAGTGGAACACTCTCCTGCAGATTTGAGCAGTGCTGGGAACAGAAATCTCTTCCCAGCCATTTCAGTCCTCACCAATGGTCCCATCTTCAGTGCATTTGAGGGGAAAAAAGGCAAAGAGTCCTGAAGACAAAGGAATTCCTGCAGGATGCAAGACTTGGAGAAGCCCACGGGCTATAAAGAGGTTCTGCTGATGGACAATAGGACAGAGGCCACAAATCTGTGCCTTCAGATTCCTCACAGGATTCCTCTTTACACCCCTGTTTGCTCCTGGAACTGCTGGCCTACTCCCTAACAAGACCACAGAGTCATAATATCATGGCACCATATGATAGTTTGGGATGGAAAGGATTTCAGGAGGTCTCTGGTCCAAAATCCTGCTCAAAGTAGGGGCAGCTTGTGGCTGGACTGGGTTGCTCAGGGCTGTATCCAGTCTGCTCTTGAAAACATCCCAGGCTGGAGATGGAACAAGTTCTCTGGGCACCGTGTTCCATTTCTTGGCTGTGCTCACATGGGAGATGTCTCTCCCCCAATAACAAACCTTGGATTTGCTGGAACTCAAAGGCATCACCAATGGGTAGGAATGAAAAGGAAGGTCCACCAAAGCTGGGGTTTTCAGAGCAGGACAAACTTAGCAATGTTGTACTTTCTCCAAGAAATAGGCAGGTTTGAGGGGGGATAACAGTCTGGGGATTCCTCCAAACTCGAGGTAAGGAAGAGAAGCAGAGTTTGGATTTGGAGAAGCAAAGAGTGGAGACCTCACTTTCAGGTTCCACAGCCACGTCCCACCTCATCCATCGTCTGGGAGACGTGTGAGTTTGCATCAAACATCACAGAATCCATTTTGCCTTCAAAAGGATGGGGAATATTTTTGAAATCATGGCTTTTCCTGGGCTGGGAAACCGTTTTGTTCTTATTCTTTGAGTTCAAGTCCCAAGAGTGAAGAAGAGCTGAGGGCAGATCCCTTGGGTGATGAGGAGCAATAGGTCACTCCAGCTTGCAAGATGAGAAGCCAGAAGATCTGGCAGCTTCTCTGCTGTACCTGATGCACTAATTGGTGCTGGGGAACATTTCTAAACTGCCTTTCAACTGAACATCCAAGGAAAGTCTTCCCTGGTAATTGAGGAGCTGCAGCTCCAACCTCCAAGGCCACTCAGGGCATTCCCAAACTGCCATTCCCACTCCTCAAGCAGTGAACACTGAGTGGTTCTTGCTTTGCTGAAATAGATGGTGAAACTCAAATCCTGACAGGATTAATGCACTGGAAAAAGACTCAAGTGCTTCAGTGAGGCTGGGTGTTCTTTTTTAAACAGCAGCTTTATGAGCCCTGTGTGTGGCCAGTTTGGGAAGGAGCAGAAATCCTTCAATGAGAAGATGTTCAGGGAAGAAAAACAGCAGCAAGAACAAAATGAATAAGCAACTGTGGAAAGCAGAGATATGAAGGAACTGTTTCCCTCTGCAAATATGCTTCAGTCAATAGCTGGATGAGAGGTGCTAACGTTAACACACATCTGAAAGCTGTGAAGTTCAAAGGAAAAGGGAGCTTTGGGCACAATAACTAAAGGAGGTTACTGTGATATGAATGTCCAGGCAACAGAAACACTACAAGAAAACACAGGAGTAAAGGCACGTTCTTCTGCCTTCTACTTATCTTTTAATAGAATGGGATTGAACTTATATTATCCCCGTTATATTCAAGAGAGTTTGCCCAGGGGGGGTTCATCTGCTCTGCAGAGCTCTAACCCACCATCTCGAGTTCCAACGCCTCCCAAAGCCTTTTTTGGAGCAGGAACAAACAGTTCCTTGGAGAGTGGGGTTATCTGAGCACCCCTGTGACACAGGGAGGGTCAGTCTGGCAGGCTGCTCTGACCCCAGCTCACCTTGTCCCTCCTCACGTCTCTATTTACACATCTCTTTTCTTTCTGCGTGTTTGAATTTAGCAACTTTTTTATTTTATTTTATTTTAAGGGACTATTTATTGAGTAGTGACAAACCCGTCATCTCAGGAGCTTTCCTAATAAAAACCCAGATTATTTTCGTTGGTATTGACAGCTACAGAAATCAGTATCTGCCATAGATCTGCATCGTCTGTTTTGACTCTACACTCCCCAGGAGAGCATCTGCTCATTTCCCACATGTACTCATACCACATTATGATCAGGAACTGAAATACGTGCTTGGGCTAACTCTCCCCTCTTCATTTCTACCCATCGATTTCCACGTGAGTTGCTCAAAACCCTTGGGAATTCCTCGTGCTGGATCCAGGACTCGGCTCATATGAAAAAAGATTAAGGGTAAGCAATGAGTAGCAATAAACTACAGCTTTAACATCAGCAGTTGAGAAGCATCCCAGAGCACAATTTCATTGATTTCAGTGGAATTATGTCATGGCCTAATTCGAGCCAAAACCAGGAGATATATTTCAGCGCTCCTGGAAACCCTTTTGGAATTCATCCTGCGGTGGAAGGTTCCATTAAAACAAAAAAAGACGCCGCTTCCAACCATTGATCAGAATATATATTGTCGTGTGTCCAAGTGGGGAGATTGCTTAAGACCTCCCAGCAGATTGACCTTCTGAGAGGTGGCAGAGGGAAAGAAAGGAAGAACTCAAGAGTTATTTGCTGGGGCACTCACAGCCCTGCCTTGCAGCAGGCTCAGGTTGTTGCCGTGCCCTTTATTTTGGGCTGAGAAAGAAACCCATGCTCGAGAAAGAGATCCAATATTTTTGCAGCCGGTGACAAGAGAGCTCTGACGAATCTGAGCTCAGCTCCCCTGGAGGGAACAAAGGCTGCCCAAGTGAGTCGAGTTCACTCCTCAGTAGCCATGACAACACTTTGGAGAACTCGAAGTTTAGGGGGGAAGGAAGGGAAATAAATAGCGATTGGCGACACTAAGAGATCCATTCTTGCTCCTCCCTTATCTCTAAGTACCTGGACAGCTCCGAAGTTAAGAAGCCGATGCTTTGTGGCTTCCTGAAGAGCAGGCAGGATGTGGTTCATGCCAGGGATGTCAAAACTCAGGGAAAGGGTGCAGAGGGTCCTGTGGTCAGAGCCTGGGATGCTCAAGGCTCACCATGGGTGTCCTTGGAAAGCAGGGAAGGAGTTGGGACCAGTTCCCTGCAGCTCTTGGGTGTTTCTGGGAGATGTTGAGCTGCATCAGAGG
The DNA here is from genome assembly GCA_035221455.1 of Xenops minutus. Lineage (NCBI taxonomy): Eukaryota > Metazoa > Chordata > Aves > Passeriformes > Furnariidae > Xenops > Xenops minutus. The sequence goes on from JAWWEE010000122.1 coordinate 71,987,111, forward strand.
AACCAAATGGGAACAGAATGGTCATGCTGAGGTGCCTCGGTGTAAAATCCAGCAGTAAGTCTGAGCTGGTGCAGGAGGTGGCTTAAGAAGAGCAGTCAGGCTTTGTAGTGGAAGATGGGACATCCATCCTGCTCCATCCTGCTGGTCCCTTGTCCAGCCCAACAGCTGGAGGGCAGGAATATCCTAAATGCCTGCAACTACCTGCTGAATGTGCTTGCCTTGCAAGTCACATCTGCTCTTTGAACATCTATTTCCCTTCTTTCCATTCCCCCAGGAAGTTTGTTTGAATTTTATTAGGTTTTTCTTCTTTTTTTTTTTTTTTTCTTCTTCATCTTTTTTGGATGTAATAGCTGCCCTCCAGCTATATCTCTTTTTTTTCTTCTCATCCAGACAGCTTCTGCCACTGCTAATATCCATCTGGACTATGGAAAAGCAGAACCCTCCCTGGACAGTAATGGGTCAGTAGAAGCTTCAGAGCCTTCAGAGCAGAGGAAAAAGGGTTAGGATTGAGAGTTGCTGCACCCAGGCTTCCTTTGTGACTCCCCAGATGGGGTCAACAGGGCAGGAGATGGGTGAGTATCCCCTGTGCCCTCCTGGAAATGTGTTTCAGCCCAGCCAGAGGGTCAGGCCCAGCAAAGCCATTATTCTCCTCTGTCCAGTTTCGTTAAAGGCAATAAAAGGAGCGACAAGGGTGGGATTGATGGGACCACAGTGACACAATGACCTGTTCCTCAGGAGGGAGATGAAAGCATCCATCACTGCTCCAGAGCCTCCTGGGAGCCTCCTCATATGGCAGGGCTGGACACTGAGCCTTGTTCCACAGAAGGGAGAGATGTCATCCCTCCTGAGCAGGATTCATGGGGTGGGTGAAACCCCAGACATCCAGCAAGTGACTGAGCACATCCTGAGAGAGCTCCAGGTGTTTGCCCACCACAACCAGGGGCTGACAGCACCTCTGGGAGGGTGGGGAAGGTGATGCAGCAGGAGAGCTATCCTGGAGCACCTCAAATGCTGCTCCTCCCTGCACATTTGCACACCCCTGTGAGCAAAGGGTACCCAGCTTCTCCCTTTTTCCTGCCAGGAAGGAAATTGTCTGTGCCAATCCACTCTCACAGGCTTTTGTGTTCACTCCAGAAGTCCATACTGCTGTCCTGAGTTTTGGGGGAAGAGTGGAATGCCAACACACACAGGTCAGTGCCTCCTCTACCTGCACTCCACCTCCCACTCATGTCTGCTGGCAGCCCAGGCACCCAAAGGTGACCTGAACCCCCAAACTCTGGAATAGATCACAAGCAGAACACCAGCACAGAAACTCCTGATCTCCCTTGTCCTACCCCAGGGCAGCTCTGAAACCTCCTTGCCTTGCACCAAAAGCTCTCCCAATACAACTGCAATTCCTGTGGACATAAAAAGTATTTATTACTATATTGATCCAAACCATGAAATTTTCACTAATTCTGAGGTATTTACAAGCACTGGCAAGGAAACAACCTCCACCTCTCCTGAGGAGCCAGCAGGGCTGGATGTGCATGGAGCTGACCCTCATCACCACGCCAGGAGCTCAGGGGGGGATTGTTGCCTTCCTCTGTGGAGGGATCTGTGACCTCACCAGGGAGTCTTGGCCCAGGTGGGACCAACTTTCCAAACTTACCCACGAACTAGAATGCAACTTTTCCATCAGATCAGTGGAAAATTCTTCCACTTTGTTCAAAGGAAAAGTTTCGTTTCAATTTCAGTCTTTTTTGGATAATTTGCTTTTTATCATATAGAGAGAAAACAGGGTGAGAGCTTTGCAGTCCTGTGGGGTTAGAGCATAATCACATCCAGCAATGAGAAAATAGCCTATTAAAGGACAGGTATCCTATTAAAGGGCAGGCATAGTTATAGGCTTTGTAAAAGTCAAACACCTTCAGAGCCACTCTGTTTTCCAAGAAGTGGTGATTAATAGCAATTATGAGCACCACTGGAGGCATGGCCTTGTCATAGAGGGAGGGAAGGAGGCAGAGAGCGTGATCTGAGGCTTGGTGCAGTCACAGGCACATTCCAGGTAACCTTCAGGTTCATTATCCCATCTGTTGCCTAAAACGGAGGGAAAGAAAACCTTTCCAAATTATATTAGTGCAGATAAAGTAGAGAGAGGGTCATCTAATGAGTCAAGCTTTCAGCACATCATCCTGAGGCACTGGGGCTGCAAATGCTTCAGGTTGAATCACGTCCACCCTGTGCTCCTGCACTACTAAGAACCTGGTGGGAAGACCATGGTGACACAGTCGTGACCTCCAGTGATGGCCAGAGGCAGCTCAGCAGGCAGCTCACGAGTAGGTGTCAACATGTAGACCCCCCAAAATTAAGGTATTTTCAGCTTGAGGTGTCCTTGGGAGGCCTGAGGAAGAGGTGACAGAATCATGGAATGGTTTGGGTTCCACACCCCCTGGAGTAAGCAGGGGCATCTTCAATGAGATCAGGGTGCTCAGAGCCCTGTCCACACTGTTTGCAGGGGTTCTGCTTTTTGTAGAATCGTGGAATCCTTTAGGTTGGAAAAGCCCTCTGAGATCATCGAGTCCAACCATCCCCCAGCACTGCCAAGGCCACCCGTGTCCCCAAGTGCCACATCCATTTTAAATCTCCCCAGTGATGGCGACTCCACCACTGCCCTGGGCAGCCTGTCCCAGTGTCTGACAGCCCTTTTGGTGAAGAAATGTTCCCTAATATCCAACCTGGACCTCCCAACAGTTGTAGCTTCCAACCTCAAATGTCTCCAATCCTTTTGGGGGTTTCCTTTCCTTTCCTTTCCTTTCCTTTCCTTTCCTTTCCTTTCCTTTCCTTTCCTTTCCTTTCCTTTCCTTTCC
>JAWWEE010000122.1:72004175-72017329 GCA_035221455.1 Xenops minutus
TGCCCCTGGATCCCTGGGAGTGTCCAAGGGCAGGTTGGAGCACCCTGGGCTGGGGGAAGGTGTCCCTGCCCATGGCACTGGATGGGCTTTGAGGTCCCTCCAACCCATCCCAGTCCAGGATTCTGTGACCAGCTGCACGATCAGGTCCTTCCTCCCCCCTCCCCTTCTCTGTGCTCCTGGTTCTTACTCAGACCTTGTGCATCTCAAGAAGCCACATCTGCAGGGACTTCAGCCCCGAAAACACCGACTGGGCCACTCTGGCTCTGTCAGGGGGGATAAAACTTGCTCCTCTTTATTCCCCTGCTGCTGACGAGAAGTCTGGGATGCAATTCCAGGAGCCCAGAGCCTGCAGGAACGGGGCTGATTCCCATCTCACCCCACTGGTGGGATTTGATCTCTCCAGGTCCTCGTGCTGGATTTAATTTGGGAGCGTGGATTGTGGCAGCTGGTCAGGGAGTGATTGGGAATTAGAGCATGGACATAACTCCTGTGTCCCTGTCCTTCCACCCATCCCACCGGCTGTTTCTCCAGCTCTGCTTCCCAATCTGCAGCCACAACGTGCCAGGATTCCCACTGACACATCCCCTGGGATCCCTGCTCCCCCCAGAAATCATTCCCACTCCTCCTCAGGGGGGAAAAAAACCCACCCAAACACGAAGTGCCCTGACCATTTCTCACGTCAGAGCTGGTTCTGCAGCGCTTCCCCTTGGCAAAGCTCCTCTGTTCCTGCAGAATTCCAGCCTTTCCTTGGCCATATGGAGGTGCCTCCACCCCTGGCAGCCCTTCAGCACTGTCTGAGTGCACAGAACAGGGGGGAAAATCCTTGTTTCTGCTTTAAATGTCCCCTCAGGACAGTCCAACATCAGCTGGGTGTGCTCTCCCAGTGACATCCTGGGGCTCCATCAGCTCCCATGTGCACATCCCTCCTCCAGTGCTGCCCCAGGCTCTGCTCCATCATAGAATCATGGAATGGTTCCATTGGAAGGGGCTTTAAGCACATCCAGTGCCATCCCCTGCCGTCATCAGGGACACCTCTCACTCAACCAGCTTGCCCAGAGCCCCATCCAGCCTGTCCTGGGCTCTACAGAGTTTGCAGGACCTTTTTTTGGGGGGAATGTGGGAAAATCCCTTCATTTTCTCTTGCCTCGCAGTTGGTTGTCTGTGCTTGGAGGAGAGAGTGAGGATCAGGGTTGTTGTGGGCACTCAGTGTCCCCCAAACCCAGACCTGGAGATGGGATAGGAGAGAGGGTCAGGCCAAGCTTCCTCCAGCTCTTAGTGATGCTTCTGCTCCAAAAATCTCTCCTCCCTAAATTTAGGGGGATTTCCAGGCTTGTTTGAAGCCGGTTCCTACATCCCAGGGCAGGGATGCTCCAACCAGCCCCACATTGATCCCACCCTGTCCCAGTGCAGGAGCAAGGACAGACCATGGGGGTCCCATCAGGGAGTCCCCAGGTCTCCTTCCAGGCCAGGTACCTCCTGAATCCCAGAAGCTCCTGTCACCCCATCCCCAGCTGTCCCCACCAGCTTTTTTGGGAGCTGACCTTGGTGGAGGGACCACCTGCCCAGAGCCAAGGGAAACACCCCAGACCTGCAGCACTTCAGGAATTGTCCCAGGAGTTTTCCTTGGACTCAGCAGAACCCCAGCCTGGGGTCTCTGTAGGGAAGGAAAAGGCTCTGAGGAGAGTCCAACCCACCCCTGACCCTTCAGCTGCTTTGGGAGACAAATATGATTTTGGGGAGGAGGAACTGCCCCATTTGTGTGTCCGACCTTGAACTCGCTTCGTGTTTGGGAACTGGCCTGAATTTCACCCGCTGGTTTTACATAAATTTTATCTACATTTGCTTTCCAGACAGATATTTCTCCCCGCCCAAAACTGGCAAGGCAACGTTCCATTTGCCTCCATCCATTTTCCTGTGATTTCTTTTGTGTTTTCTTTTACATTGCCAAAAATAGCTCACAGATGTTCATGGCATGGACAGAAATCTCCCTGCCTGGCATGAACCATCACCCTCCTCCCGTGCCTAGTTTGGGGATGCAGCACCAGTGGCTCCCAGTTATTCCCACCCACTGGGTCTGGTGGTGGCATCTCATCACTGGTGACTCCACGTGCCCCAAGCTGTTGGTGCAATTATTCCCATCCCTGTTGGACCTTGCAGAGCTTCCTCTGCTGGCACCAGCTTGGAGCCAAATATTCCCCCAATTGCTCCCCTATCTGTGCATGTGTCACCTCCACAGGCTCAGGAACTGTGTGGGTCCAAGTCCCCTTCCCTGGTGACACTGATGTCTCTCCATGTGACAGGGACAGCACCCAGGGAATGGCTGGGGCTGGGTCAGGGCAGGGTCAGGGGGGACCTCAGCCAAAGGCTCTTCTTCCCCCAGAGGGTGGTGGGCACTGCCCAGGCTCCCCAGGGCAGTGGGCACGGTCCCAAGGCTGCCAGAGCTGCAGGAGGGTTTGGATGATGCTCTGGGGCACAGGGGGGGATTGGTGGGGTGTCTGTGCAGGGCTGGGGGTTGGGCTGGATGGTCCTTGGGGGTCCCTCCCAGCTCGGGATATTCTGCCTGGAATAGTCTGGGATGTGGTGGCCTTGGAAGGGCAGGCTCAGAGCTTGGACTCAGCCCTGAAACATGATGGGGTTAGCACAGAAATGCTGGGGGCTTGTCTAGGTGGGATGGTGTGGATACACCCCGGCTCTGTCGGTGCCCCCAGGATGGATCTTCTCGCTGCTGTCCCACCCAGGTGATGTTTGTCTCCAGCAGTAAAGGACATGGAGCTCCACTCCGTTCATGTTGTCCCCCATCAGAGTGGATGTCAGACCCTGTGTTAGTTTGGGCTGCAGAGAGAGCTCTTGTCCCACCCAGACTGGGACACCAGGCCATGATGCACCTCCAACTTACAGAATCATAGGATGGTTTGGGTTGGAAGGGACCTTTAGGATCATCCAGTTCCACCCCCTGCCACAGGCAGGGAGACCTTCCACTAGACCAGGTTTCTTCATGCCTTGTCCAATCTGGCCTTGACCTTCTCCACATCCCCTGCCCAGGGACCTTCTTCATGTCCATCTCCAGCAAATTCTACCCTGGTCCAGCTTCCACCACCCATGAGCTTCTCCTCCCTCCCCAGAGCCACCCTCCTGGGTTCACGAGCTCCATCACAGAGCCACAGAATCCTTCCTGGGCTCATTTTTCTTGCCTTTTCCCAATTTTTATTTTAGGGAGCTGGGATACTCTTGCCACAGAAGGGCAGATGTCTCAAATGAACATGTGGAAACAACCCAGAAGGGAGTTTTTGTGTGACATGGGTGACCAAGGGACCAAAGGCAAGACTCATCCAGGGGTAAGTATTGATGCAGCCAAAGAGAGCTAAAGAAAACAGAGTTTTGTAGGAGAGATTCAGTTCTTGTCAGATTAAGGCATTTGTAAAATATCACCTTTCTACTCCAGCTTTCTTGACTTTTTTTTTTCCCCTGAAATTGTAGGTTCTCCATGGAAGATTCTGTCATGGAAAAAAGATGGGATCACCAGAGCAGAGCAGTCTCCTTCCTTCCCTGTGTGCCAGTGCTGAGAAGGGCTGGGAATGGCTGGAAAAACTCTTTGGAAGTGTCCAAGGCCAGGTTGGATGGGTTTGGAGCAACCTGGGCTAGTGGAAGCTGACCCTGCCTTGTGGCTGGGGGCTGGAACAAGATGGTCATTAAGGTCCCTTCCAACCCAAACTATTCTGTGCTTTTATGAAATACCCACTTTTTGCCTTAACTGTGACTTAAAAATGACCTTTTAGCAGCGACCTGCTCGTTCATTTGGTGTTGCTGGGCTTTTGCTTAAGCTCTGCCTCAGAGTGATGGACAAGAGGGAGAAAAGGAAAAGTCAGGCAACCACAGATCCTGTGCTGTGAACGTGAAATGTGTCCACATGAAAATGGCACTCAAGCAAACAAAGGAACCCCATTTCTTATGTAAGAACACAGGTGGAAAGTGTCGTGTGGCTGACTCTCTTTTATTGACATGTGACTCAGAAGGCTCAAACCAGAAAAAGCTTCTTCACGTGGTAGGTAGGAGATCTGTAGATTGCCTTGCCAAAAAAAATAAGGATGATAAATATTTGCATGTGTTGGAGTGGGAAACTACACAAATCATCCAAATCAGAAAGTGCTGAAGTTGGAAGGGAAACCTGCAGGCTTCTGAATCCATGTCATGCTCAAAGCTCCAGGTTGCTCCAGGCCTGATCCAGCTGAGGTTTGAATATGGTCAAACAAAGAGATTCCTCCACCTCTCTATACCCATCTTCCCCCAAATCCCCCTCAGGGCACTGGTTTGCCATCATTAGCCTTCTTCTTGCCAAGCTCAGCAGTGCCCTGGGCACCAGGTCCTGCCCCAGCCTGGGCTCTTGTGTGGGGTTATCCAACCCCAGATGGAAGATTTGCCATTTTGCTGTGGGAAAACCAGGGTTTACACCAAGCCTGGCACAGAAACCTTGTCCAAACTGGGAATTTCCCGAACTAAAGAAGGTTGGATGCTTGGAGTTTAGTGGAGAGTGGGAAGGCACATCATCCAGACTGTCCTTGTCCTGTTCCTTTTCCCAAGGCATCTCCTACTGTTGGAAAAGGAATTATGGGTTGGCTAGACCCTCTTCATTTCAAAAGGAAGAATGTGGCAAAGGTCTGCAAAACCCTAACTGGCCTGGAGAGGGGGAGTAGGGATAATCACTCCTTCTCCTTCCTTATGCAAGGATTGGCCAGGGCTCAAAAAGCTCAGCAGGTTTAAAAGAGGGAGGGGAGACACTTCTCCACCAAACAAATAATGAAATTATGGACCTTGGGATGGCAGAGTGGGAAAAACTTCAACAGGGTGGAAGAAGAGCCCCCATTGGAGGTTATTGAACACCCCAAGAAGGCTTGGGGTTGCTGAACTTTTAACTGGGGGCACAAAGAAAGACACCAAAGACAAGACAGTTGGTCTGTCTCTGTAAGAATCCACCACCAGTCTGTGTCCCAGGTGGGATCCTGGGCTGGAGCATCTCCCAGTGTGGCACTGTTGATATTTCCTTGTCATCAGGGGGTGGAAGAGGTGGCGGGAGCCCCGTGGGGATGAAGGACACGGGGGGTTTGCTGAGCTCTGCCCACACACACCTCCAGCCCTTATCCATCAGTCAAACCTATTCCTGAAGTGCTGAGCTCAGAGGGGGGGACACTGAAGCTTTTTGGGGAGAAACACCCAGGGTTTTACCCCCCTTGAGCTCCTTCTTATGCCTCTGCCTGATCTCACCTGGCTTTGCTCAATGTCATCATCAAAACCCCACAACACCTAGCTGGGCTTTGCCAAGACTTCTTTTTCCCCCCACATGGCTCTGCTGGCATCCCTGGGTGAATTCGCCCTGCACAGGGAGCGGAATTCAAAGCTGATTTGAGACCTGCTCATTTTCTGCCTGAATTAGTTCCATTTTCTGTGCCCGAGGCTCCCCGTTCCTCTCCCCCATGTTGCTGTTGCCCTGCTGGGACTCCCTCATTGTCCACAAAAGTTTCCCTTCTCCTCCTAAATTGATGGTTTTCTCCCCGAGCTCACGGTTTTTTTGCCTAAATATGGACTCTTTAGGGCTAATTTCTCTCCAATCTCACGCAGTTTGGTTAGGCACACGTGTGCGTGCTAAAATCAGTTTCAGAATGGCTCAGATTTATTTTAAGCCAGGTTTGTTGTGTTTTTTTTTTTCCTTGCGTTGATTCCTGTCTGATTAAGAAAATCAAAACCCTACAGAGTATTTTCAGCATGATTTAGTGGCTCATCTTTGACTGGCTTAACTAAATGGTTGGTGCTCACTCGTGTGTGGAAAAGGCCTCAGTGTCTTGGGTTAAACATAATTTTATCCAATTTAAACACAATTTAATCTTGGGGCAATTAAAAAGCGGATGCCTCAAAGCTTGAGGCAACAACTTCTGGGAAAAATCATACAGGCCATCTCATTATTCTTTTTGAGCAAAATGTTTTCTTTCAGTGAAGCTACTGCAGTTAAATATTTCTGGATGGAAACTCTTGGACTTGTTGCTTGGAAGAAATCTTTTCTTTGGAGCGTTCCTACAGCTTGAAATGAAAATATAAGGGGAAAGAATTTGTCAGACAAGCCCTGAGTGCAACAAAACACTCAATTCCAAGTCAAAGATAACACTGGGTTTTTCTAAGACAAATAAATCATTTTGCTTGATTCCTTGCTTAGAAGAAGTTTGGGGATTGGATCATCCAGGATCATATTCTCTTTTCTTACTGTTTTTATTCTGGAAGAACCATCAAACCCGAGAAAAAACTCAGCCTTTGTGTGATATCATTTAGAAAGCTCAAACACCGTCCCGTGGCTCTTTTGCAGAACACTTCTAAGCAGCACTAGAAATACCATGAGAATAGGGATATTAAGTGGAATTAAACAAGATTATAACTGGTGGAGGCAGTTTTAGAGGGCCTGATTCAGAAAATAAGTGCCGTGGTGCCACTTAGGGCTCGGGCACACAAATAAATACAGCACAGTAGAACAGCCAGCCTTTTGGTCTGTGCTGGGTGTCAAATGGGCTGGCTTGGGGCTTTCACACCCTGACAAGACAGTGGGAATTAGCAGCTGGATAGTTCTGATCCACACAGCTCTGTCCAAAGGGCACCCTCGGCTCCGTGGTGGGGAAGGAGCTGGAAGAGCTGATGGGAGAACTCAGACCCTGCAGGAGCTCCGTGTCCCTGTGGCAGGAGCAGGACCAGCAAGAGAAAGAGCTGCTGCCAAAGTGTTGTGCCAGAGGGGATGGTGGCCTGGGGTGTTTTGTGGGAGGAAAGGGGTTATTTTGTGGAGCAGGTCCTGAGATGGGCAGTCAGAGCATTCCCCGGAGCGTGGGGACCTGGAAGCAGAAGCATCACGAGAAGATGCAACCATGATGAGCAGCAAGGTGAAGGTACCCCCCAGAGGGAAAGCAGAGAGGTGGGGATGAGCTGCAGCAGCAGGTCATGGGGCAGCAGAGGGGAGTCAAGAGAGGGAGGGTGTGCTCATGCCTTCTGCCCCATTGTGTTGGGGGTTTGCAGGGTGCAAGACCACAGGGCATCCCAGGGGAACCACCCAGGCTCCCCTGGGCAAGAACAACCTGCTTTGGCAGAATGGTAGAGGACAGGTCCTTGCTCCCTGGGCAAGAACAACCTGCTTTGGCAGAATGGTAGAGGACAGGTCCTTGCTGCTGGCATGGCTGGATGTTGTGTGGGTCCTGACAGGGAGAGCAGGCTCTGAACAGCAGGGAATAGGGACTGAATGTGGCTGCAGGGCATGGAATGCTGTGCCTTCAGCAGACAGCCCTGTCCAGCCACTCCCAACACCACCACACAGCCACGGGTGACAAACCATGGGAGACAGAGGGCTGCAAATCTGTCAACCACCTCAGCAAAATCACTCCCTGCTCTTCAAAGAGCTCCTGCCTGAGCTCACAGGTGAAACAGGGCTCCAGCTACCCCTTTAGCATCCCTCCTGCTCAGGTGCTCCTTCAAATCTCTGCTCCCTGGTCTTTGAGTGTCTCCCACAAGAGACTCACAACAGCTCCAGCCTCCCCTGCTCCCACGTGCAGTTCTGACTGTGTGTGAGGACATGACTCTGGAGAATATCTGGACATGTCACTCTTGCTGTGATCAACATCTGAGTCCCTTGGGACATTCCCAATAGATTTGAGTGCCAGTTTCCCTGCTCTGAGCCACCAGTCTGAACTGGAGATCTTGTTGTGCATCTCTAGAGAAAGCAAAAATGAAGATTAAAAATGGCTGGGAAGAAGAGGAGAAGGGAGAGCACAGAGGATATCACAGGAGAAATACTCATTACTGAGCCAACCCAGCACTCAGGCAGGACACCCAACACCCAGTTCAGACATGGCTGAAGGCATCACACTTGCATTTTTGCCAGAGATGGGACTCCCACCACTCACATACTCTCACTTGATAAAGAAAATCTGGAGCGAAGGGAGAGTTAGAAACAACTTTGCCTGAACCTCTGAACAGTTTGGCTTTGACAGGAAAACCCAGAGAGGAGACACTGAACAACAACTGGAGCAGAAATTGTCTACCCTGGAAGCGTCCAAGGCCAGGTTAGATGGGGCTTGGAAAGACCTGGGCTGGTGGAAGTGTCCCTGCCCATGGCAATGGGATGGAATTGGATGGTCTTTGAGGTCCCTCCCAACCCGAACCATTCTGTGATTTTATGATTTAATGATCATAAAATCATTAAAGGTTTGTGGGGCTGCAAGGTTGACACAACAGGGTTGGTCATGAGCGAAGTGGATCTGCAGGAAGGCAAGTCCCACCACCACAGGAAAATAAAGAGGCACTTGAAAGTCAAAGAGACCAAAGCGTCTACACCAAAATAAGGAAACCAGACTTTTTCTATTTTTTTCTTTTTTTAAAAAAAGATACATCATCCAGTGTATTTTTTTCAAGCTTGCTGGACATCATCATACCGAAGCACTGTAAAGCTGTCAGAGAAATTATATGTTGTTTTTTTTTCTGTTGTCAACCAAAGCGTGCTTTGATGGAGTCAATTAGCCACAAATGATGAACACACCTCACTTGCCTGAGAATGAATTACAGTCCAACCCAATAAACACGAGTGTCTTTGCTCGCTGGTCGTCGCCCTGACCAGGAGACCGTCGGGCTTTCCTACCCGAGGGCGAAGGAAGCCGCGTGTCCGTCTGCGTGGGATCCTGCAGGAGTGTCTCCTCCAAGGGCTGCAGTGCTACAGTGGGAGGGGGATTGGGGTCACTGGTGCTACCCCTCTGACGTGCAAACCTGGCCATGGGCTCAGTGTGGGAGATGCAATGGGAAGAGTTCCTGCGAGCTGGGGTGGCGTGAGAGCTTGGATCTACGACGGAGCTGCCATCAGATTCCACAGGGAAGTGCAGCCAATGTCATCTTTAATTACTGTATTTAAAAGTGTGCCCCCCCCCAGACCTTAGAGCCCTTTGTGAAGGCGGAGAGCCACAGTCTTAGCAAGTTTTTAGGTTGTTTTTTTTTGTGTTGTTTGGTTGGCTGGGAGGGTTTCTTTTCCCATTTTATTTTTTTTTAACAACACGTGGAGAAACCGAGGCACAGAAAGGTGGTGTGACTTGCCCACAGTTGGTAGACCTTGAACCCTCCCCCCCCAAGTCTTGCCCACGGCTTTTGAGCTGCCACACATGGTGAGAAGGAAGGGCTGTTCCCAAGGGGAGTCCCCTCCACTTGTTCCCAAGCTGAGGAGAGCCGTGGCTCCTCACAGGGCGAAAGGAAGGGGTGTCACTCTCAGCGGTGATATCTGGCTGGGGTTGGGGGGGACAATGGCACGAATGGTTTCTGCCAGCCCCGGGGAGGGGCAGGAGAAGCAAGGAAACCTGAAATGGAGAGGCAGGAGCTGGTTGGTCAGGCACTGGGCGAGCGGCCACGGCTCTACAGGATGCACTCGTGCCTCTCTGTGGCTTTCAGAGCCTCGTGCATGCTGGCGGCCGAGAGCCTCCTGTTGATGTTCCTGTACCTGCACCTCAGGAGGTTCCAGAAAGTAGTCCTCAAGTCCCGGTTGAAGAAGGCGTAAATGAGGGGGTTGATGAGGGAGTTGGCGTAGCCCAGCCAGAGCAGAGTCCTCTCCAGCCGCAGCGGGATGCAGCTGCAGCGCACGCCGCAGATGAACGGCCGCGCCGTGGACATCAGGAAGAAGGGCAGCCAGCAGAAGGTGAAGGCGCCCACGATAATTCCGAGGGTCCTCGCCGCCTTCTGCTCCCGCTTGAAGATGGAGATGTTCTTCCTGTCCTGCCGGAGCAGCTTGGAGAGCGTGGCGCACTCCTCCACCGCCTTGGCCCGCCTGGAGCTGTGGTGGCCCCGGCTGGAGGTCTCCAGGCAGTAGACCCCCTCCTCCTCCTCGTAGTGCTTGGGGAAGTTCATGAAGCGGTGCTTCTCGGCGCTGACCTTGGCCGCCTTGTAGATGCGGCTGTACATGACGAGCATCACGGCCATGGGGATGTAGAAGGCCACCCCGGTGGAGTACACGGTGTAGCCGAAGTCCTGGCTGATGAGGCAGACCCTCTCCACCGTGACGTTCTGAGCCCAGCCGAAAAGAGGAGGGAGGGTGATGGAGGCGGAGAGGAGCCAGACGATGAAGACCATCTTGGCCATCAGCTTCCCGTTCTGCCGCACCGGGTACGTCAGCGGCCGAGTGATGCCCAGGTACCTGGAGAAGGGGACAGTAGCACGGGGTTAGGAGGGTTCCAAGGCATGAGTGGGTGGGTTTCATTCCCAGTCAGGTGTCGATGCTCCATCATGGGAGAGTTTTGGCCCTCAGAGGGGTCAAGGAATTAATTCGCTTGCCCAAACACCCTGATTTAGCTGTTCCCCACCCCTTCCTTGCAACCACCCCATGAGCAGAATTGTGGAATCACAGAATGGTTCGGGTTGGAAGGGACCTTAAAAACTACCTTATTCCAACCCCCTGCCATGAGCAGGGACACCTTCCACCAGCCCAGGTTGCTCCAAGCCCCATCCAACCCGGCCTTGGGCACTTCCAGGGATTAGGAGTCCATGACATGAGGTGTCATTTAACTGCTGAGTGCAGTCCAAACTCCACATGTTTTCCTGGGGAATGCAATGCTTAAAAAAAGCTGAGCTTTCAGGAATAAAAATGCTTTTAAAAGCTTATTTTTTTCCCACCAGAACTGCTCTGTAAAGAGAATATTCAACAGCTTCCAGCCATGGCTTGCCACTCACTCTGGAGTGTTGCCCTTCCCAGGGAAACTCCCAGGAGCAGGGTGGGTGCTACTCAGGGTAATGTACCAGGATACAACAGCACTGACCCCAGATGGAATGAGCAGACCCATAACAACCTTTAATGGGAAGTGGGAGAGACAAGACCCTGCTCTTGTTTGTCCAGACAACTTGGGAACTCCAGAAATTACAATCCTCAGCTGAGATGCCCCTGAGGAGAGCAAGGAGTAATCTTGCCTTTGGGAAGACTTAAGGATGTGCCTGAATGAGCCCTGCAAGCAAGACTAGAGGTGGGGTGATGGACTGTTCTGGGGTCACTTTTGGGATACTCTCAGCCAGGAGAGACCCTGAGGGGCTGGAGCGAGTGCAGGGAAGGGAAGGGAGCTGGGAAGGGGCTGGAGCAGCAGGAGGGGCTGAGGGAGCTGGGGGGGCTCAGCCTGGAGAAAAGGAGGCTCAGGGGGGACCTGAGCAACTCCCTGAATGTTGTTGGCCTCTGGAAACCAAGAGAGGAGTGAGCCAAACAGCTGGAGCAGCTGCTGAAGTGATGGTGCCCAGCCCTCCCTTGAGAGCAAAATGAGCGGAGTTCTGAGTGAGAGATGCCAAAAGCACGTGGTGACCCCTGGATTTACAAATCCTGATGCCTGGGGTCAGGAGTCGCCTCGTTAGCTTGGCTGAAAGGAGCTGGAGGTTCCATCCACCACCAGCTGTGCCACAGGGTGGAAGTTTGAACCATCCCAAATTTTGATCGAGAGGGTTCGCGTGGCTGAGAAATTGTGTCGGCTCTCGGTTGGGAAATTCCAATTGCAATCCAATAAATCAGTGGGGAGCTGGCAGCCAGTGCTCCCCCTGGAAAACATCAGCACAGCAAAAACCTTCATATGGATTTTTAACGTTACAGCCTTTTTGATTCAAATCTCCCTCTGTCAGGAATTTGCAGGCATTTTTAGGCAGGATCATATCAGCTTTTAATTGTTCTTGGATAAATGGTGTCAGTCCAGAGGGGCAGTGGGAACAGCAGCTGAAGGGACACTTTTACCAGAAAGCTGTTCAGGGGAAGAACAGGCTTTTCTGCCAAAAAAAAAAAAAAAAAAAAGGAAATTTCTGCAGAGAATTTTACCTCTGTTGTATAATTTTTTTCCCTGACAGTCAGTCTCGTTGTAGGTGTTAGGAGATTTTGCCTTCACTGATAATTTCCCTTTTCTAGATCCTCCCCCAAGATTAGAAGATGGAAATAAAATATATATATAAAAAATCTAATTTCTCCTCCCTTCCTGACTGCTTAGTCAATTCAGAGCCCAAAGTGTTCTTCTCTGCCTCCCTGATAAAATGAATTTGAATTCATTCACTGAGTGAATTATGCTTTTCCTGGTTCCCTCTGTATATTTTGGAGCTGGACTTAGTCACAAAAAGCAAGCAAAACTCTCCATGACCTTCTCTGTTCATGGAATCATGGAATAGTTTGGGTTGGAAGGGACATTAAAGACCATCCAGTGCCACCCCCTGCCATTCAGGGACACCTTCCATAGCCCAAGGTGTTCCAACCTGGCTTTGGACACTTCCAGAGATCCAGGGGCAGCCACAGCTTCTCCTCCCAACCTATTCCCTCCTGATCCACAGAGAGCACACTTGGATATTCCCTCGGCTGGGAGAAAACCCCTCCCTGCTGCTGCAATTCCATAATTCCCACCCAAACCCCACTCCTCGTTGCCCCCAAGCTTTGCAAAGTACTAAGGGCTGTGTTGTGTGACATCCCTCATTATGCCATTCCTGGGATTTGCTGAAACTTCAAGGAATTCACACGCCAACCGGGCAAAACAGGATTTTAAGGAGCAGGCAAAGCTGACACGTTTCATCTGCGGGCGCCTCGTGCCATCACTGCAGGGGAAATGGGGCTGGTTGGAGGTCTTTGCTTCTCATTTTGATGTGAGCAGGAAGAACCTCAAAATTGGATGCTGTTTGTGGCAGGGTGGGAACTGGGATGGCTCTGGCAAGCACTGAAATCCAAACTGGACTCTATCCCTCTGAGTTTCCTGCTGTCTGGGGAGGTTTGTCTTGCTGCCAGTCAAGTTCAGTGCTAATCAGGTAACAAAAAGCCAATTCCCAGGGCAGCATTTTATGGGATTTGCAGGACCCCCGGTGTGCTGAGCTGATTGTGGAGCCACTCATTCCATGGGGGAAAGCTCCTTCCACACCCTGGTCCCTGTGGGAGCCTGGGCAGCCCGAGCCCTGGCTGTGGGGTGGGAGACCTGCCCCAGGCTGGGCTGTATCAGCAGCTCCACGGATGGGCCAATCCAAGGAGTTTATTCCACGCTCAACGGGAATCGTGGAATGGGTTGGGTTGGAAGGGGCTCTAAAGATCATCCAGTGCCACCCCCTGCCATGGGCAGGGACACCTTCCACCAGCCCAGGGTGCTCCAACCTGCCCTTGGACACTC
>JAWWEE010000122.1:72027885-72046838 GCA_035221455.1 Xenops minutus
CACTTCCAGGGATCCAGGGGCAGCCACAGCTTCTCTGCCCAACCTGTGCCAGGGCCTGCCCACCCTCCCAGGGAACAGTTTCCTCCAAATCTCCCAGGGAACAGTTTCCTCCAAATATCCAATCTAAATCTACTCTCCTTCAGCTTAACCCCCTTCCTCCTTGTCTTGCCACTCCATGCCTTTGCACAAGTTCTTCTCCAGCCTTCCCCTCTCAGGTACTGGAAGGCTGCTAAAAAAACCCAAATTACAGGAGATAAAAAGATAAAAGGCCAAATGTACTGACCTCTGAAGTCATGGCCCTTTTGGTTTTGCTTTTACCCCCCAACCTATCCCACCACACACCTTGTCTAACTCTACTCCAAACATGTTTCAGTCTGGATTTTGCCTCTTGTCCTCTTCTGAGGTTTCCAAAAAACCTTGGTAAGGGCAGTACTGACACTTCACTCTTGTCCTTTTCCACCTCCTTCATACACTCCAGTGCTGGGCATTTCTTGGACTGCCATTCCCTGCCTCTTTCTCCCTCTGGTTTGGTTCATCCATTGGCTTTCCACTCCCATTCACAATATCACATCTCTCAAGGCTTTGCCATCTTTTTGACTGAACATTCTGATCCCCAGGTGGTTTTATCACGAGGCCAGAGCTTTATCCCTCAGGAACACATAGCTCAAGGCTTACTAGCTTTAGGAACTGCAGCTCAGGTGCCCAGCACACCAAAATCCTCCTTCAGGTTCCTTGTTCTCCTCTTCTGCAAGTCCATCCAGTGCTTTTCCCCTTCTGCTCTTAATACACAAGGTAGAAAAGAGCAGCAAAGGAACACACACACAAAACAAAATCAACTAGAAGGCCTTGAATTATCCACTTCCCATTCTACAAATCCCTCTTGCCATAGGTGACTATTACTTGGGTTACTGGGAGAAACTAAGCCAGCACTTAGCAGCTACAAAGCCAAATGGAAAATATCTGCTCCAACAACTCTGAGCCTTCCTCAGTCCTCCCCAAAAGTCCTGGGGGAGGGGGCTGTATGAGTGTTTTACAGACCAGAGACACACACTATATCCTCCCTCCTGCTGATGCTGAGCAAACACAGCCCTCCCCACCCATCAAATCCACACAGGACCCAAAATCACAGCCAGGGAACATCACAGCTGTTCAGGGCTCCTCCACGAACAAATTCACAATTAGATGCTTCAGTAAACAAGAGGATTTCAGGCTGACTTAATTATGATTGAATATGTAGCCTTGCCTAAATAATCCTCTGAGATGAGCCAAAGCAGTGACAGTGCTGCAGGCACAGCATGGAATGGGACTGTCACATCCCCCTCAGTGTTTCAGCAGAGGTAAAAACAAGCATTTGGAAAAATCCCACTCACACACACAATTTAAGACCCTTTTCTCTCCCATCACTGCAGGGCCAAGGGAAGAAGGGAGCCAGGAGGCAGATTTACATGTCACCAGGAGACTTTACACCCTCCTGGCCACTCCTGAGAGCTCATTGTAATAACCCAGCAGCTCCTGACGAGGGTATTTATTTCACTGGGGGTGGCTAACAGGCTGAAATTACACCCCTGGTCTCGTATGAGTTTGTGCTCGTATTAAATGCTTCCTCTCCAGGTTATTGCCTAGGGGGAGGGGATGCTCCTGGAGATGCCTCTCAGGAAAAGGGATCTCCATCCCAGCTCTCGAGATCTCTGCTGGCAAGGCAGGGTTGGAAAGAGCTGCTTCCAAGAGACATCAGAGAGCAGAGTTATCACTACACTGGCTGCATTTCCCAAGAGCTGAAGGATAAAGTGTCTCAAAAACAACAATTTACCCAATCCAGAGCAACAACTGTCAATGCCAAAAGCAAGAGCTGAAGAAACAAGCACTGTCTCCAGCACTGGCTCAGAGGCACCAAAGCTCTGCCTGGCCAAGGGTGCTTTTCCAACAAGGCTGGGAGGAATCACCAGTGCCAAGGCCAACAAAAGCTCAGTGTTGCATCCAGCCCTCTTGCTTACCAAACCACAGAGCAGAAAACCCTCTGGACAGCTTTAAAAATGGCCAGTTTTAAGAGAAGACAGAGCCAGAGCCTTCACCTGCTCTAATAAAAACTCCTCTAAAAGGCCAAGTTAAACCTACTTTACCTAAATTTCTACTCCAAACATCCCTGCCCTGCATGACCTGGGTTTAAAGAGGGTTTCAGGACTCATTCTGCTAACTGAAGAGCAGGTATGGGGTCCAGCAAAGTTCAAAGCACTACCGAAAAGCAAAGGGGATTCTGCAGAGAAAACATGAGCTTTGCTCACTTCCAGATGTGCAGATCAAACCCCTTAAATCTATCCCATGAAAAAAAAGAAAAAAACAAAAGTGATAAGTTAAGCAGCTCTTGCACTGTAGGCAACCCAAAGCTTTCAGGTTATTTGTAATTCAGGGACAGGAGCAGCACACCAGAGATGGCACAGTTTGTTTTTCAGGTATGCTGTGTGGTTAAAGAATGACTTTCTGAACGGGGAAAACAAAGCAATGACCAACACACAGGAAATTCCAGAAAAGAAAGCTGAGTTACAGCATTTCCCTCGGACTTTTCAAGCACAAAGCAAGTAATGCTTTACAGAGCTATGGATCAAACAGGGAGAAGCCAGGCCAAATACTGACAGGCAACCTTTAAGTGAAATTACTGTGCAGAGATGGCCAAGAAGCTTTTTGGCTGTGGGAAACACCAGCAGCAGCTTCCTGAGGAGCCTCCTGACTGTAAGGATTAAGTACCTTGGACTGACAACACACACTGATCCATTAATCCCACCCTTGACCGAGCATCTGGAATCAAAGTCCTGTAACCATTTCCCCCCCCTCCTACTGCTCTGCATCCCTTCAGCACCTGCCTCTTTGAAGTGTTTTTTTTTGGGGGGGATTTACAGCAGAAGCAAGGAAGGTGGATGGACACACAGGAGCCTCGGTGCTGGGTCAGGAGAGCTGCCTGCACCCACCAGCCTCAAGTGCTTCATCTCCTCACCCCAAATCCCTTTGGATTTCTGCATCTGGACACCAGTGAAGCACAGGGGTTGGCCAGGCTTACCTTGAGTGGTTTGTGCCCATGTGATTTGTGCCCATCACTCATCCCTGAGGGTCTCTGGTTCACCACCGTCAGCAGGTGCCGTTGGTGCACTAAGGCCTCCTTGAACTCCTCCTCAGTTTTGGTCTCCAGGAGTTTCTGCCGGAAGGTGATGTCTGAAAACATGGTGGCAAAGGTCCTGCCCACTTCTGTGGCTGTTTTGGTACTTTTCTGTGCAGGAAAAAAAGGAAAAGAGACAGAAAAAGCACTTGTGAAATCATGTTCTTTCACTTCTGAAACCCACTGATTTACCCCACTGGGTACCATGTGAAGAGGAAGCTTCCAGGATCCCAGAGACACCTGAGGGAGAAGGTGAGGAACAAATAGAAGATGCTGCAGATGAAACCACCAACCACAGCAGAACCTTCTGAAGAATCAACACACAAGGTCCTGACCAGAAACACTGATCAGTTTTACTTGATTGACTTCCCAGGACTCAGTCCAAAGCTGAATCCTGATAAACATACATTTTATCCCTGATTTTCCTTCCAGGCTGCTAAGAACAGACCAGCAAAAGCCTTTGCTATCTCACAGCACCTCAGCATTCCTGCTGCTGGGGTGGAAAGATGCTGCAAGTCAAGGTTCCAGCAGGTAGAAGTGTCCTGATGTCTGATCTGAGAGACTGGGATTACTGTGCTCATCTGCTTCCTCAGATTCCTATTTTCTGGGCATTAAAACTCAGCTCAGTTGGTCACCCCGGGGTAATTCTGGGAGATTTAGGGCTCACAGCTAAAAAAAGTGCTGGCACAGAGAATAGGATGGGAAAGAAGCAGCAGAGCAAAACACAAACACACAAACAGCACTTGTCCATCTTCACTAAGTATTTGGAAGGGACAGGCTTGCAAACACTTGATGAAAACGTGTCTATTTTAAGGCTTGAGCATTTCTGTGAGCCACAGATGAGATCTTTGAGTGTCCAGCTTCAAAGAGAGTCCAAGCCTGTTTTCCTGTTGCTTCAAGCACCTTGGATAGCAGATACAAAGGGAATAGCAAAGGAGACTGAGCTTCCCATCCCTGCACAAACCCACCAAAGCCTGCCCTGCTCAACTGCTTCTACCACCACGGTCAGGCCAGGTGAGATGCTTGCCAAGGCAGAGTTACAGAGAACCAGAGCTCATTAAAAGCTGCCTTTGATGCAAAGTTTAACCCACCCACCTTCGCTACTCTCCACACTCATCACGCAGCAGCCACCAGAGACACCCAAACAAACCCCCCTCCCTTGGGCAGCCTCCAAGCTCCTCACACTGTTGGGAAAAAGCAGGAGGGAGCATATGTGATTGATCTGAACTGCTTCTCGTGATTCATAACACAACAGATGAACAGATTCTTCGTGAACACAACCAAATAACTCAGCGTGGCTCGATGCGGAGGCACAGACACGTGGGTGGCACTGAGCTGCTCCCAAAGTCATCAAGAATGTTGTGCTCCCTCCATCACTCCCATCACCATCTCCCTCCATTAGCCCAGAGAAACTGAGGCTGCCCCTGGATGTGTCCAAGGCCAGCTTGGGCAGGGCTTGGAGCAACCTGGGCTAGTGGAAGGTGTCCCTGCCCGTGGCAGTGGGTTGGAATGAGATGAGCTTTAAGGTTTCTCTCAACCCCATCTATTCTAGGATTCCATCACCAATAAGGTCCCTTCAGACACACTTGCTAGGACAGGTTTACTTTAAGTTTCTAGGGAAAAGTTTTGGGTCTAAATGAAGGATTTGCTCCGAGACTTGCTTTTAGTGTTTGGCATCCTGGTCCTTTTCAGCCTGACCCAGCCTGGATTTGCCATCACAGGAGAGGCTCCACCTTTTACCTCTGAGCAGCAGCAATCCCTGGGCTGGACGCTGAAAGGATTACTTTAAGATCCCCAATGCTGTCCCTGTTCTCTGCTTTCCCAGAGAGCTGGATGAACATTTCAGAGGGATAGCATGGCTACTTACAAGAGAACTCAAGTTTTTTCCATGCTCCCTATTAAAAAGGCCAAGGATCCAGATCCTCAGCACAGCAGATTGCCATGTTCTGCACTTTTTCCCCCGTTTAATCGGCGGCCGCCAGCACATTAATTATTTTAACTGCTGCACCAGAAATGCGCACTTGGAGCTGGCTGAGACACTTCATTTCAAAGCGTGTTGGCAAGTGCAGCCCTGCTTGGCCTCCACTCCCTTCCCTTAATTGGAGGCTGCCCAGTGGAAGTGCAACCGTGCAGGCTGCGAGCGGATGCGGAGCCGGAGATAAGGGTGGCCATCCCATGGGGGACCGAGCGGTGCAGCCCCACGCAGGGCCAGCTCTTTGCCTCCTGCCTTGCACAGGGAACAGCAATATCTTTTCAGCCTGTTGGCTTCGAGGTCTATGCCAAGAGCATTGAGCTGCTCGGATGGGAAGGATGGGCCAGAAATCCTGGGAAAGAAGGAAACACCAGGATTTGCATTTAAACAAGGGCAGGAGGAGACAGGCAGGCCAGACAGCAGGTCCCAAGGTCACACTGATAGCATTGAGGAGCAGGAAGTTGAATCAGGATATATCCTGTTGCAGAAAAGGTCTCCAAGCCCTCCAG
Source organism: Xenops minutus (assembly GCA_035221455.1). Classification (NCBI taxonomy): domain Eukaryota; kingdom Metazoa; phylum Chordata; class Aves; order Passeriformes; family Furnariidae; genus Xenops; species Xenops minutus. The sequence goes on from JAWWEE010000122.1 coordinate 72,033,515, forward strand.
CACCTCCCAGAAGCACAAACTCAGTAGCCCCAAGGTGTAAAGAGCCAGCTCAAGTGTGAAAAGGTCTTGAGCTCTGAACCATTTGGTCATTGGCTGGAAGAAAACCCCACCTTGGTCAAGCCAGTGCTTTCTAGGAAGACAGGATGGTGATCCCCAATTAACCTTGATGCACCCAACGATACTGGAGTTGGATGGTCCTTGTGGGTGCCTTCCAACTCAGGATATTCTGTGATTGCAGTAACTGTGTCCCACTGAGCTGTTTGTTGGCCTTGCCTACATCAAAGAACCAGTAAGGACATCTGAGCAAGTTTCCACCTTGGTGTTTCAAGTGCCAAGCCAAAAGCTATGGAAACAGATCCCAAATGGACCTCAGGGACAGTCTGACCTTACAAGCACCCCAGCTCCCAAACAGTGTCACTCACACAGCAACAGAGCCCAAAAACATCATCTTTCTCTGGATCTTGGTTGTAACTGTGGGCCCCACCACGGGTTTGTTGGGAACCAACCCAGTGGAGCACCAGCTGCAGACTCACAGGAGCCTTTCACAAGCATGGCTTTAACCAGGAGCAGCAGCTCTGAGCTCTAAAAACAGCAGCTAAAGTGGTGAAGCTGGAGAGGGAATCTGTGGAGTAATACAGGCAATATCAATGGGGGCTACACAAGCTGTAGCCTGATGGGGAGGAACACACTGCAAGGCCATGAGAAGGGGACAAAGCTGTCAAATCCACCCCTCAAAGAGCAAAAATCATCTCGACAACCGCTGAGAAGGTCTCAAGATCATTATCAGATCCCCTTGTGTTTTAGGAATAGCAGTTATTAACCCTAGGAGGAGACCAAGGGAAAACACATCCCAAGAGAACCCCGGGAAGCAGCAGAGCAGGAACGCAGCACTCACCATTTTAGGAGGAGCCAGGACTAAGATGACAAATCTCACTTCACAGGAGTTTTCCCCCCAGTTCTGGGGCCTCTCCAGGCGGCTGATGCAGACGTGACGTCGCTGAAGGGACTTGATAGTGCAACTGTGAGGGAAGAGGGCACTGTCAGACCTGGCACTGCCACCCTGGTGCAGGAGGGTCACAAACACCCATTTCAGCTCTGAGAAACACGAGATGCTGTTGGGGCTGTGAAAGGGTCACTTCTGGAGGCTGAAAAGGTGACTTTTCTCTTGGCCAAATTGTGCTGTCTTTCCCCTGGAGGAATTTCACATCCAGGTTTTCAGGGGAAATAACTTGCCCAGTTTGAAGGTTTATTCTCCCCTCTTCCCTCCACCTGCTTTTTAATGGCCAAGAAACAACAGGTAGTATTTGCAGAGCTACAGAAGCTTCTGCAAGAAAAGCCTCTTATTAAAACCCACCACCTACATTATTGGAAAGCAGATTACACTTCATTTCTCCTGATTTCCCCAAAGTGTTTCTGGAAACATCCAGGCAAGGTGCCAGGCCAATATATTCCCACTTCTGTCTTGGAATGGCTTTCCCCACTTTCTCCCAGCTGTTGTTTTCCTCCTTTCTGCTCCATGGGTGTTAGAAAAACCAAGCTGACCTCCTTCCCCACGATCCACGGGGGCTGCAGCAGGCAGGATTTGTGCTCCAAGGGCAATCCCTGCCTGCAATCCAGCCCTGCTGGGGATGAGGTGGCTGTTTGACTGCCCTGACAAAGACCAGCAACAAGTTGCTGGAGATAAACACAGGGATCATCTCTGGAGGCTGTGGAAGATCAGGTGCCTCCACCCTGGGATGTTCTAACAGAGCTGGGACCTGGTTAGCTCTCGTTTTTCCTGCTGGGAAACTCTGGGCTTGGTGTAGGTTCAGGAGGTGGCTAATTCCAGCCTGGATTGCAGCTCTCCTGTCCCCTCTAAAGCCACCTACTCCTTCTCAACCCCCCTGAAAATGGTGAAATATGTACCCATGGTTTGCCTGGTGGCACTGGAAGAGGTATGGAAGGGTTTTATTTCTTTTGCCCCTGATTCAAGTTCATTTCAACCACTTGCTCCCTTTTATTCATCTAGGAATCACCCATCACAGTCCTATGATAGGATTTATTTCTCCTTCAGCTGCTCATCCACAATTCCAGCCCATTTCACTCCTTTTAACATGTATTCTCACAGCCATGTGCACCCTAAAGGCTCTTCCATTAGCAGCTCCTGAAAATTTCTGGCTGGAAATGCACTAGTCAAGAGCACATTCTATTTTCTATCAAGTTCTTCATAATTTGCATTAAAAAACAATAAATAAAAATTTCACACCTCCAAGTATTTTTTCACTGAATTTGATTTGCTGATCACAGATTGGAGACAGCCTATTTATATATAAATACATCTGACAAAGGCACTTGTCAGAGAGCAACCAAACAGCTTAATTAGAACAATGCAGGTCATGAGAAAGATGACATTATTCATTTATTTCTTTACTCCCTCCACCACAGCTCTTTATCCTTTTTTTTTTTTTAAACTCCAATCAGCTTTGAAAGAGAAAAATCTTGAGGCAGGTCCTAAGGTGAGGAACAAATATCTTCTGAGGTAATTGAAAATGGAGTGCAAGTTATCTCCTTGACTAAGCCAACAGATTGGATCTGCAGCAATCCTTGTCCTTCCTCCCAAGGGATCAAAGGAACAGACAACACTTGTTTTCACAACCAAATCCAAGCCCTTGGTTGCAATCCAGCTGTGGCTGGAAAGCAGACAATTCTCCTTGTGTTACAGCTCAACAAACCAACAGAGCAGACACAAACTCTGGGCTTTAGACCAACCGGAGAACCTTCCCGTGGGTCCAACACCTTCAGTTCTCCCACCTTCCTCCACCTGCTCACCAGCAGTGACTGGTTAATGCACCAGCAGCCAAAATGACCCTATTTGGAGCTCTGAGCTCACGTTTTCATCCCTAAGCTTTGGAGCTTGTGGATTTGGTTTGAAAAGGAAGGTTTTCTGGGCATTTTGACCATCAGTTCTATCTCAGAGATGGCCAAAGCAGATGTCAACCTGCCTGTGGCTCACAGAGCTGTGCTAACACTCCCCACACATCAGCCCTGCCCTCCTCCTGTGTCCATCTGAGGGCCTGCCTTAGCAACAAACTGCTGAACTACAAAGTTTTTCCAAAGAACTTATAATAAAGTACAATAATTAAGCAAGCCACATGTTCTTCTGTAGTTCAGCTTTCTCCCTGGAGTGACAGGGTTATGTTTCAGCTCCAGGAACTTGTCTCCAAGGCCAGGCTTTCCAGAGACAGGAGTGCTGTCAGCAGTGCCAGCCTGTGGAGTCACAACCCCCTGCAGCTCAAGAGCTTCTTGGGTATGGAGGGGAAAATTTGACTCTAAAAGGTTGTTCCTTGGCCTTGAATGGCTTTCAAACACAAGCTGATTTTCCTGGCAGACACACCAAAAAGCTTGTGTTTCACTGTCATTATTAATCATTTTTTATCTCAAACAGTTTTACCCACAGTGCTGGAGGAGTTTGAGTCTTTTCACACCTGAGAGTTCCTCCCACCTCCTCTCTAAAGAGCTCTAGGACACTGCACCCAAATCCCAGTATCACACCAGTACAGCTGAGTGTGGACACTGAAGAACTTCCAACCCAGTTAAGCCAATGAAGAGCCAATTTAGGTCAATAATACGTCTACAAATCAAGCTGGAGTGGATTTAGTGAGGGCAAACCAGATTAAAACCAGATTTAAGCAGAGAAGGAGGGATGTTCCTGAGCCTGTTTGCACAGAGGAGGAATGTGCAGGATGCAGCCTCATCTCTGTAATATCCATTTATTTGGGGGGGGGAAAAATGCTGTCTTGGTGCTTTCAGTGCAAAGCCAAAACACTTCTGCATCATTCAGCACCTCAAGCTTTTCAACTTTAAACCATTATTCAGCTGACTCAAACCTTGTTTCCTTGGGGGAGCATTCACAGCTCCCACTTTTGTTTTAATTCCAGAATCCAGATACCAACAGAACACAAAGCTAAACTGCAGTGCCTCCTGGACTTGTGCAAATATTTGTAAAGGACAAAAGGAAAAAAAAGAAAAAGGTTGTTTGGTTCTCATGGAGAAATCCCAAGTTAAGCAAGGCTGAAGGTAAAACTCAGCACAGCTCAGGCCAAGAGGAGACTCACTTGAAAAATGACACAACTTTTTTCAAGTTGCACTTCAATAAATTCCCACTAAGACAAAAAAAATAAATCTGAAGGTTAAATAGCCAAAGCCCCCAAAAAGCTGAGAACTAGCAAGACATTTTCAGCTGACTCTAAATCAAGGCTGGTTTGGCCTCCAAGTTCCTTTTTGGTTTGAGTTGAGCTACATTTGATTCTCCTTTGGTTTGGCCAGAAAGCTGAAAAAAACAAACAAAAAAAAAAATCTATTTTCACCCAGTATTAGTCACAGAAGGAAATGCTGGCTTGTGATTTAATGAGATGCCAGGTTGAGTTCTCAGCAATTTTATCTTGATCCTCCAATAATTGAGCTCATAAAAAGGGCATTTAAATTACAGCACCAATTCTGCTTTGCTCTCCTCCTCTCTACAGCCAGCTGAGTGTGGCTCTGGGATGGTGGGAACTGGCAACACTCCCCCAAAATCCCAGATCCACCAAGTCCCACATGCCCCAGGTCTGCCCCACGCCCGAGATGTTATCACAGTAATAACACATTTCTCAACCAAATCATAAAAAGGGTCAAACTAGGGAGACCTAAGAGAAACAGAAACCCTCTTTAAATGGGGCAAGAAAGGAAGTTAATTCAGAAACAAATTATCCCTTGCAGTAAGAAAAAGTGCCCAGCAGAGGTAATCAGCCAGCCAAGGCTTTTCCTGTCCCCACACAGAACAACAATGACACTCCTTGTTCTCCTCCACTGCAGATAAATCTTCCTCCATGAGCAGCTCCAGGCACCAACTTCCAAAAACCAGACTTTGGAAGGGAGGGATGAAGCTGTGCCCAGCCAGCTCACCCACAGCTTGGCATGGCCTTGGGTCAGCCACAAGCTGGATGTCATTTTGCACTGGTACAAATGCACTTTGCTGGGCTCCAGGAAGACTCATCCATCTCTGGAAGGTCATCTTTCCAGGGGGAAGTATTTCCTACAGGTCAGTGGGTTTGGGAGACTCCTTTTCATCAGCACCTGCAGGAGTTTCAGCTCTCCAGCATCACCTGGGGCAGCCCAACTCATGGGTGGAAAGGCCCTTAAAAGCAAATTAATTGGCTCTCTGAACTCAAAGAACACTTGCCAGACAATGGGTGTGGCACTTGGGGACATGGTTTTAGTGTTGGTTTTAGTTCCTCCAAGTTCAGCAAGACCAGGTTGACTTGATGATATTCCAGGTCTTGTCCAACTTTTATGATGCTCTAAGGAGCCATCTCCTCCCTGTGAACACCCTGCAGGCACTAAAACAAACCATCTTTCTCCTTCAGGACTCAAATTCCTAAGGCAGGGTTTGAATTTGGGACTTTCTTTCCATAAAACAGCACCTGCAAGAGCTTCAGCTCTCCAGCAGAATTTGGGAAATCCTAACAAGAGTGGAGAGGCCCTTAAAAGAAAATTATGCAGTTCTCTGAGTCCAAAGAACACTTGAGAGATGAAGGTTGTAAATTTTGGAGAAGAGCCTCTTGTTTACAAGACTCTAAATCTTGCAATCATTCCTCTACAGGAAAATATTTGTTTTAAACAGTTGGAACTGATTCATTTCTCGTCCTGCCCTTTAAAAGAAGGAGCAATATTCTGAGGGATACACAGCAACTGAAGCATCTCTATCTGAAATCCACTCAACAGCTAAATCAGAAGCAATGGGACTTCCCTCAAGACACACAGACCTCTGGAAAAAAAAAAAAGTCCTTAAATACACCAGAGAGGCTTGAGAGAGACATGAGCAACACACCTTTCACTCCACCATCAGTTATACGTCAAATCTGGAATTTACCACTCCAGTCTGACTCTATTTGAACAGCCTGTTATCCCACATATCACAATTCCCACTTCTCAAATGCTACCTGGGCTTTTCCAAGTTCAACTCCTCCCCAGGAATCCCTGCAACATCAGAGCAGGGAATTCTGTAGCAAAACAGAGCACACAAACCACTCTCTGCTTGCAGAGAGGGTTTTTTCCCCTCCTCTGCTTTGCCTGTTAAAATAGCTTTAGCAAATCAGTTTAACACCCTGAAAAGAAGTGCTTCACCAACCCAAGTGCCTTACCCATGCAGCCAAAGGAAATGGCTCTCTAGCTCCTCACTCCAGACTCTGAAGCAGCTTGCTTTGGTGTTTTTCTAAGGATTCAGCTTTGAAAATAAGAAAATATTTCTCCTGGCAAGGGGAATCCAGCCTGGAAGCTGTGATGCCTGGGAGTTCCACTCAGCTCAAGGCAGCATTTGCTCCATGACCCACACAGCTGGATTTCTCCTTGGAGAACATCAGGCACAGAGACCCACCAGCACCCAGTCAACAGTTACTTGAACATCAGGTATCCTTCACTCCGAGGGAAAACATTAAAAATTAGGCATTTTCATCCCTGTATTTTAGTTTTAGCCAGTGGAGGAAGGAATTGGCTGTGAGAGGACTTGGCTCATGATACAGGTCACTTTTTCATATTCCCTCCTTTGACTTCCTTGGGCTTTTTAACACCAAAATCAGTCACTCTCACAGGAGTTTCTTCTCTACCTTTGCCAATCCAGACATGCAAAGCATTCAATTTACCCCTCCATGCTCTGGCTCTGGATTCTGGGTGGTTCATGGGGAACTCTGAGCACCCTCCTGGCAGTGCCTCTGCCTGGTTCAATCATTTCAGGCCCCTTACAACCATCTCATGGAGAGGCATCAAAGTACCTCCCTGAGGTCCTACCAGCAGCTGAGCTTCCCCATGCCAAACAACCAAGGAAAACAGTTCAGCATTCCCCATCCTGGGACAGAACCTCATCCCAGGTCCTCTGATGAAACAACAACCAGCAGCTTTGCAGTGAAGCAGCAAGAGATCTCCACACCAGGCTGTGCCTTCCTGTTCTGAAAAATGTCACAATAGGAGGAAAAAAGGTGGTGCCCATGGTTTCTGAGGTGTGAAATCATCTCCTGGGCTGATGAAGCTCAACTGTGACTGAATATTTCCTTTCTAGTTAGAAAATCAGCATGTACACAAACAGCAAACAGACACCCTCATTCTTCTAGAGCTGAACCCTGTTGGTCACTGGGACATGCAGGGCTCTGCTACTCTCAGCTCCCATTTTAATGGAAGGATCTCAAGGTTTCCAGAAATTCATGTACCCTGGAATGGCTTCAGCAAGATTCAGGTTTGGGGCATTCCTGACTAAACCACCCCTAAAAGTCTGCTGTGAATCAGAACAGACTTTTGCTGCCCTTTGGTGGAACATTCAAAGCTTGAGATCTTCAGTTCCTCCAGAGTCTGTTCAACCACGGGGATTAAAGCCCAGATCCACATGGCACATCTGGCCTGGCTGGAGCTTCACTAGAGCTGAAACCACCAGGAAAGCCCCCATTGCAACAGAAGCAGAACAGCTGTTTCAACCCTAGGTTTTCCCCACTGCTCTTCCCATTGAGGATGAGTCAGGTAAGAAGGAACAGCCTTCTTTCCAGCCCAGAAGGGAGGGAAGCCCACTTTTCTCTCCATTAGGAATGTTCTTTTGCAGCCAGGCTCTGCACAACTCAGCAAAAATCCTGCAGAAGTTCTTCCTGTCTGACTCCAAGCTAATTTCAGCTGTAATTTCTCCTCATCACCAATGCAGAAGCAACGCCACCAAAACCATATCTCTGAGCTGCTCTTCCTCATTAATATTATCTCACCATGATACTCAATTTATCTCATCCCTTAGGAATAAAGTGTTGGTTAAGGTGCACAAACACAGCAGTGCTAATTTAAAATGTAGCAACAGGTAAAGACTAAGTGCAAGGATAAAGAAGAGCAGATATCTTAAAGGTTCTTCCCACTCCTATGGAAGATTTTTTTTTCCCCAACAAATCCCTTTTACTTCAGAGGTTTGGAAGTTGTTTTGCAATCTGACTTCAAGAAAAATGTAAGATCTAAAAATATGGTTCACAATCTGTTGCACAATAGCTCCAGCAGAAATACAGTGCAATAATTAGATAATTACAGTTAATAACTCATCACTGCTTTCCCACCACTTTCTTCTCCCTCTTCAGAGCAACAAAAGGAAGAAACAAGGAAAGTTTTGCACAAGACACCTTCAGGCTCTGAGCTTATTTTTCAAATCATCTCTTGTCTTGGAAGCCAACATTACTCACATGGATGCATTTAAAGCTTTGGCTCACTTCCTACAAGAGGCTGAACCCACCCTTTCCAGTCTCATGTATGTAACCACAGCATTTGTATCATGACCTCTAGAATGCTTTGTTATTAAGTCAACACTCTCCAAAACCCTCCACAGAGCTGTGTCATATCCCACAGTAGAAAATCCCATCTATCAGGAGAAAGTTCAGATCCTTATTGCTTCTGTGGGGAGAAAACTGCTTCAAAGTCCTCCTGGCTGAGGCCATTTTACTATATAAACTCCTTTTCTTTGTGCCTGTCCATGCCTGGTGTAAAGGCAGGGAGCACAGACATCATCCAGCTCACTTATTTCAAAGGACACAGCCCTGATAGGCAATTGTTTCTTTTTCACATTGAGATCACATCCTTCTCTTTCATAAGAGATCAAAAACAAGGGTGAGGTTTTCTCTTGTTTGTTGGTGTTGGGTTTTTTTTTTTAAAGTCATTATTTCCAAGGCAAAATCCTCTATGTTTTTCCCAGCCATAAGTAAGGGGTAAGGGAAGAACTGCCAGCAGAAGGAAAGCTATTGTGACAGTTGTCCCAGCAAACTGGCTGTGAAGGCTCAAACATGTGCATGCCTTTAGGCACCTATCCAACAGATCCTCGTAATTTCTCTGGGAATTAACATATTTCTTGACAACTCCACTTGGGTTCTGCATATGCATAAAGCAACAGACAGAGTGAAAATGGCCTTGCTTTGCTTGGCTTGGCCTGTGTTCTGTGAAGGGCCAGTCTGGCTCACCCCACAAGCCTGACTTTGAAGCAATAACTTCAAAACCCAGTTTTGGTCAAGTGGAAGCTGGGGTGAAGCCACCACATCTCATAAATCCCAGGTGACAGAGCCCTTACTGTCTCCTAAGGGTCTGCTCCAGTGTTTAAGAGTGTTGACAATTAATCAGCGTCGGAATTAATTGCCAGACAAAGTAATCAGTGTCTAAATAGCGTGGAATGTCTGCCTTCAATTTGCAGTTACAAAGTTGAGATGTTTCCATCAAAGGGCCTAAGAAATCTTTTGGGTACAAGCTCCCAGACTCTGGCAGGCAAAGCATTGCATGAACCAGTTTGCTTGTCCCTCTGAGAAGTTCCTTTATTAGCATTTCTCAGTAATTAGCATTTTCTAGCTCATTTTTCAGCATTCTTAGCTTGTTAACACCACATTTCTATAGCATCCAAGAGCTCAATGCCCTGGAGAGACTGTGGGCACCTCTGCCCAGGCTGATTTGCAAAGAGGAGCAGCCTAACAGTGAAACTGAAATCCCACAGGCCACAAAGGATGGAAAAGGCATCCCCACCTTAACCCAAAAAGGCACATTCTGAATCTCTGTCCTTCCCAGCTACAAGTTTTGGGCAGCCACTGGATTGTGCCCACCCAACCCAGGTACTTACATGATACAGAGCCAGGATTGCTGATACTGCACCCCCGTGACTGTCGCCGTGACCCCTTGAATTGTATCTGATAAGAGGTGAACTAGGAAAAGAAGAGAGGGAAGTGTTACAGGCTGTCCATGCCTGGCTTGCAGCTGTCAATAACATTTCCTTTTTTTAAATGGAAGGACTAATCCTACTAATCCCAAGCATTCCTATCTGCACAGTGGATTTAGGCAGGGGTGGGGGCTGACAGAGAAAGATGGAAACATTTGTCCTGATGCTTTTGAATTCTGTCCCTCAACTCCTCACAGCTTGGAAAAGAAGCTGCTTTCTCCTCCCAGCATCACCCTAGTGCAGTATTAGCTTATTAGAGTAGCATTATCCGACACACACACAGACACAGGACTGGAAGAGGCATGGCCTTCCCAATCCCCTGCCCTCTTCTCTCCCCCTCTTCCCAACTACTGCTCTCACACTATTTTATGGCACTACTTACTTTTTCTTTATTGGCAGAAAGCCTAAATTAAAGCTTACAAATGCGAAGCTCTAGGACAGGTAGCAAGAAGTAACCAAAGCATGAACATGCTTACTACATGCTCAGGACTGTTAAACAAATTCACTCAGGCTGTGACAGTTACATTTGAGGTGCGATGTACATGTTTGTTTATTCATTCCTGTTGACTCTGAAACATCAGGGGTGCCTACAGAGAAACAATGCTTAGTTAAGCTTCTTCACATCTTGGCCTAAAAGGCAGCTACGTTTTAGACTACACTATGACATTTGCTGACAGCTTTAAGGTGACACAGGAGCCAAGAACAGTGGGCAGGGATGCCCTGGGTTGAGTTTCTGGAGGCAAACAAAGTGACTCTTGTCTCCTCCAGTGGGCTGGGAATAACACAAAGGCTCAACCCTCCCCAGTGACTCATCCAAAGCAGGCAAAATTCCCTAGGCTGTGGGAATTCTCATGGAGAATCACAAGGAGCCATTTCTGATGAGACACCTGCAAGTGTCTCTTGGCTGAAGAGCATTGGACACTTGTCTAAGGACAAGCACACCCAAAGGGTACACACAGACAAGACACTGACCCCAGAGAACACCACAACGTGTCATCTTAACAAAACAGGGGCAAGACTGCACCAAAACACAAAAACCCTGGAGATGTGAGACCCCTCAGTCTGAGTGACATGGAAAATCAACCCGTGGTGTCACATGCAACATGCAAGTGTGGGGACCACGCAGGGAGGGTTCGACACACCACCAAAATGGAAAGGATGGCAAACAAACAGCAGCCCACCAGCAGAAGGAAAATCAGGGGCTGATTACCATTCCCTTCCCGTGGGGTCCCTGAATCCGTGAATAAAGTGCTCATGATTTTTTCGAAGTTGCAGCTCGGCTCCATGTTCTCGGGATCCTCCGCAAAGTGTCTCAGCATCTCTCGAAGAACATCGTCCAAGGACGTGGCTGTTTCATCCAGGATGATGCTGGCCCTGGCCAGGAACCCGTCCAGGTCTCGCTGGGCTCTGACTTCCTCCTCAAAATTCTTTAATTTCAGGTACTGTGTTAAGGAAAGGTCAGAGCATGAGACAGACATAGACGACACCAACAGCAAATCTGTCCTTCACAATCAGTTCCCATTACAGAAGTAAAATGAGTTTCATGCAATAGTGCACTCAAGGTTTGCATTTTCAAGGCTCATCTTAACAGAATGCCTGTAAGTGGATGCCCAGGTACCATTTAAACTCTGACAAAGCAAGCAGAATTAAAAAAACAGGTGGTTTTTTTTTGCCCAAGATAAAATACATATGTTTGACTAAAAGCAGAAATACTTAAGGTAGCGTTTAAAAATTCTCTGTAGGTTGAAATAACTCAGGAATTCTGAAGAAACATGGGAAAGTCATTTGGGAGGAATGGACTCTGAGCTCAGCAGCATGAAAAATTACCAGTATAAGTCCCAGTGCAAGCTAAGTTCTCCAACTGGGAACCATCTGTCCCCAGTGCTCCCAGTTAGGGAGCCTAAAGTGGAATGTGGGGAATACCATCCAGTCCATCACTTTCCTTTTTTATATTTTGACACTTCCTACATTCCTGTTGTTCCCATTCCCAAGGAAGTTTCCTCCTTTTGTGCATAATATTTCACTTTGAATCGATATAAATAGAATAAAAAGATGGCAGACAGGCTGAAACTGTCCCAGTTCTCTGCTGGTTCCTTCTGGTGTCCCAGACTGGTTGGCCTGGAGATGGAAGACACAGCCATGGTGTATTCCAGAACCTCAGCTCCTTTCTGTATTTGTCAGCTGTGAAGTTAATTAATTGAGTGATCAAACTATAAATGCATCACTCCCATTGCACAAGTCCTTGGAATCCACACACAGAGCACTGGTCAGGAAGGAGTGACAGCCCTGTCCTCTCCTTTAACAGCTCCATGTTGAGTGAGGAAGTGAGAACTGCACTTTGTTCCATGGATCTTCCTGCTGATGGCAAAGCAGCCAGCCTGGGATTCGTGATGCTGGCAACCAGATTGTCAGGATACATTCAAACCCTCAGCTCCCCTCAAGCTCAGCAAGAATCGAGCTCTGAATTGCTTCCACAAATGTGACACCAAGCTGTCTGCCCAGCCAGGACCGTGGCACATTGTCCCCAAGGCACAGGGCCATCCCAGAGCCTGACTCATGGATCCCCTCCTGTCATGCACACTGTCCCTACCTGCTCCATTTATAGCCTAGACACAGGGAAAAATGCTACCATCTCCCTAATTACTGTAATTATCACAGCAACTATCAAGTTGTCAGTACACATCCATCGCAATTAGCACTGTTTTACTTTGCATCAATCACTCCTTACACGGCATCCTTGAGAGGGAGGATTCTCTGAAGGATTTCAGCTCCCACCCACCCCCCCAAGGCTTTGTAACCATCTGTTTGTGGGAGAGGAGATGTGACACAGCTCCAGCTCCACCTGAGAAGTGCAAACAGTGAATCTGTCTCAAATTATCACTGCGAGAGAGCAGATTTAAACAGCCACCACCATCTGTAACACACGTGGCCATGGGGGCACTGTAGGACCAGCAACCACCCCCCAAAGGTAACTCCTTTCAGCCTCTCTGCCAGAGCCCAAGCCGGGATGCAATTTTAGGTCAAATGAGCCAAACAGGATTTCACAGGGTGGATGGAAGGAGGTACCCATGGAGGCAGGAGGAAGGCTGAGGCCATCAGGAGTGAAGCAGAAGAGTGGAAGGAGAAAGTTGAAGCACAAGAGACATTAGTGAAAGGCATTCCCGTGGGTTATCTGCCCACAGCATCTCACTCAACACTGCTCCTCCAGTGGGCTGTGTGAGACAGCACCATTAGTGGCCTCCTCAACTCAGAAGGATTCAGCTCCAGCTCTGCCTTGGCAAAGTAATTTTCCATGCCTCACACTCCTGTTGATTCCCCTGCTCCTGGTCTTTTATAGGAAAGAGAGGCAAGATCCATATTTATCAATGATTTATATCACATTATCACTCTCATAATGTCAGGGGAGGTATCACAGAATCATGGAATGGTTTGGATTGGGACAAACCTTAAAGCCCCAACCCCATTCTACCCCTGTCATGGGCAGGGACACCTTCCACCAGCCCAGGGTGCTCCAAGCCCCATGCAACCTGGCCTTGGACACTCCCAGGGATCCAGGGGCAGCCACAGCTTCTCTGCCCAACCTGGGCCAGGGCCTGCCCA
>JAWWEE010000122.1:72070701-72097463 GCA_035221455.1 Xenops minutus
GTGTCCAAGGCCAGGTTGGAGCACCCTGGGCTGGTGGGAGGTGTCCCTGCCCATGGCAGGGGGTGGCACTGGATGGGTTTTAAGGTCCCTTCCAACCCAAACCACACCAAATTATTTGGGGTGGCACAAGGAAGACTAATGGTTTTCTCCAGATCATCTAGATGGGATTTAGAGAATTGTCCCCCAATCCCAGTCCTTCCAGAGGTTCCTTTATGGGCAGAAGAGCCAGGGAAATGTTGGATGATGGCTCCTGTCCCTTCAACAGGCACTGGGAGCCCATCAGATATGGGTTTGCAGCCTTTTGGAGTAATGGCCACCTGCTATGATGGTGACAATCCATTACCTAAGCTCTCAGAGGGCTTCAAAGAGCACACATTAAACAAAAGCCTACTCCTACAAAGAAAAAAAACCACCAAAGCAGAGGTAGAAAGTGTAGAGCAGGTGAGTGACCAGGACTAGACCTGCATCCTCCAACATCCCTCCATTCCTGCCTGACCAGAACTTCATTTGCATCTTCCCAACCCTACTTGGAGTCAGCCTTTTGTCATGAGGAGCCAGATGAAAACATCAAGCTTCCACTGCCACTTCAGTGATAATTCATAACAGAACTGAAAGAACTGATCCGCTACAAAAAAAAAATATTAAATAAACAACACCCAGGCAACTTTTGAATTAATTCCAGTATTGTATTTTGCAGCCAGATTTCTAGGAAATGTTGTGAATAATCCAAGTAATTCAGTGGAGTGTTGTTTTTATTTTTGTTGTTGTTGGTTTTACAAAACACAGCAGCACGTGGAGTTTCAGTTCTGCTGCAGAACCCTCTGAAATCAGGAGCGTTCATTTTATTACAGGTTTCCTGAGAGTTCCCAGAAATCAAAACCTTTATCAAACCTGTGATGCCCCCCAGGTTGCAGCAGGGCACCTCCTGCTGGTCAACTGGGTATCTCATGGGGCAAAACCCAGTGCAAAAAGATTTGTTTCACAAAGACATTTAATCTCCTGGTCAAGCAAACAATTCCAAGCCAGATAAAGTCAAATATAAAAAAATAAGAAAACTACCCCACTCTTCCCCCAGCAGACATACCAGGCTGAACTGAAAACTGAGAAACAAAAACAAGCAGCTAAAATATATCCAAACATCCCAAGCCAGACTGGGGCCTTGGGGCCCTTCAACACAACTGCAATTTATTGTGCCAGCAAAACCAATTAATAAGTCAGAGGAGATCAAGCACGGAGGGATTTGCTCTGGAAGACAAAAATTAAAAAAAAAGGATGATGCAGGACCTGTGGAGGCAGCTTTAAAACAATGCCCCAGTTCAGATACCCCCAGCACGACACTGGGACTCCTTCCTTTGGCTTTTCCAAGAAGAAAACCTCTGGGTTTGTGTCTTATCAGGGAAACTTCTTGGCTCTATTAAAAACCTCATCATAAACTGGTGGAATTTAATCACTTGCAGGTAATACCAGTGACTTTGGAGCTAAATTCCCCTGCAGCAAGCACTGGGTACTCCTCCACCAGCATGGAAGGGGCAGGATATTCTGGCAGCCAAGGGCCAGTGTGTGGAGCTTGGTGGGTTATGCTGAGCTGCATTTCATCAGGACTCCAATTATCCTCAGGTTTGGATTTGGGCCTCCACAATCAGCTCATTACTCACTTAAATCTGCCAGAAAGAAAACTCATTTGTCAAAACAACCTGAGGAAAGATTTAGGTAGCTTAAACACACACGGGGCAGGGAGGGAGGGGGGACACCAATTATCACCAGGTCCTGCCAGGTTTGCTTCTGCAAGAGGCTTGTTCCACAAACTCAAAGAAAGGAGCAAGACATAGATTTTCATCAGCAAGGGGACAGAGGACAGCTATAAAAACTGGCTTGAAAACAGGCCATGGCCAACAGCTCCCACCACACTCTCTATTAGAAACCTCCAACTGGGCAGGAATAAATCTATTTCCTTATTTTTCCTACTACTAAGCACACCACTAGTTCCTTTTGTCCCCCCCTCCAGCTGCATTGCAAGCTTTTACCTTCTGCAAGGCACTAAAGACCACAAAAAGCAGTTTTCAGTCAAGCTCTTCCACTAATAGAGAAAAATCAGAGTGTGCTGGAAACTGGAGCTTGCAGCTGAAGGCATGGGCTCCTTTGATAAAATTCCTGAATTTTTAACTAGTAAAAGTTATCAGATAGGTTGGTACATGGTTGGGACCACAACAACCCTCTGAACTCCCCAACCAGTCATATATTAATTCACTAGAAAAATCCTTCTGGGGTTTTCCTCAGCTCCTGAGTAATTAACAGAGCTACAAATTACTAAAGACTTGAAGTTTTTATGAGCAGCAAATATCCAGGAGGTTCTTACAGAGCTCTGCTTTGGTGCTGCAGCCAAGATCCTCCCCACTACACCACTTTCAACTAAAACTCAACTTTTGAATTTTAACAGTGCTGCAGCTGCTTTGAGAACACAACAAGAATAAAGGGGGAGAAAAGTTACCTCTGGCAAAAGGCAGACCCAGGCTCTGAACAGAGCCTCAGATATGCTCAGAAACAAAAACATCCTAATTACTAAGGATACAGAAAACCATATGCATAAGCAAGATCTCAGAAGGAGATAAGGAAAAAGCTCCACTCTGCACAGAGCAAGAGTATCAAAAGATGTTTCTCTACTGAGACAGGGGGGGAAAAGACAGCCAAAACAAGGAAGATGCTTCTTTTTCAGCTTGCCCTCCCCACCACACAGCTTAGGGGACTGCTTTTCCTATTCTAAATGTGGGCCAAGAGCATCTCTCAAGACTCCACAAAGAACTGGCAGAGCCCAACAAGTGGTGCCAAGGAGCAGCTTAACGATTACGCAGCTCAGTTTCAAAACAAGAGGTTTTGAAACTGTGTGAAAAGGTTCCTTCTTTATCTGTGGTTTCCTCTAGCCCTGACGAGGTTTTTAGGTAAGGCTTCCAGAACCTGAGTGTGTGCAAACTCCCAGACAGGGAGCACCAAAGCAGTGGGAATATTCCCCCTGGCAGCCTCCAAGATGTGCTGCCCATCTGCTGCGAGCCCCCGGTGAAATCAGGCAGTACGAGGTGACTCATCCCTCAGCAGCAAGTGAACTTTGGAAAAAAAGGTCACTTTGGAATGAGGAACCCAAATGCCAGCAGAGCTGAGCGTGAAATAACCAAGAAATCCACTGTATTTCCAACTCACTAATGATACAAAAGCTGGGGATGAAGAGGAACTCGCGCCGTGCCCTCCTCGCCCCAAACTGCGCAGAATTTTAACAAAAAAGCATCACCCCCAGTTTTGTGAATCCCTCACTGGCAGCTCTGAGGTGCTGCCTCCTTAAGACAAAGGAGGAAGCTGAGTAATAACACAAACACAGGGCAGAAATGCCCATTGCCATGGCACCCACTCAACCAAAAAGAGCTTGGAACAAGGGACGCCGCAACTACAAACGTGCACTCCAGAGATCTGCTTTTGGGTTGAGTTTTTTTGGCTTGGATAGCTTGAGGAAGGCAAGACTGAGTCCTGGAGGGGGACATGTAGGGCCACCCAAAGTGCCAGGACAGACAGCTGTGCTTGTGTCCCCTGTGGGAATGAACTGGGTGGCTCCAGAAGACAAGATACCTTTTCCCTACACCTCCAAAACCAGCAGTGTTTCTCACCAAGCCCTTACCCTGCTCTCAGCCACAAGTTAGAGGCTTTGTCACCCCTCCAGATCCCAGCCTGGATCACTCTGACATTCCCAACCCTCAAGAAAGCACTCAGCCCATCCCAAGGGGCACCAAGGGAGGTGGAAGGGAAGGAGCAGGGCTCCATAGACCTCACACCCCACATACCCTCAAGAAAGCTTCCTAGGCTTAGGCATTAATTTCTGCCCTTCTGCAACTCAACCCAGCCTTCAGAAAAGATCTCCAACGAGATGTGAGCTGACTTGCTCCCAATTTCATCCTTTGACTCCCAAAAATTGACTCCATGGAATGCTTCCAGAGGAAACAAATGAGCCAGTGCCAAAGGAATTGCTGTCACCAGCAGTGCTGGATCTCTGTAGCTTCCCCCTTCCAGATGTTCACGTAAGGCCTGGCCCCTTGGAACAGGCAAGAAGAGCCTTGTGGCAGCTACAACCACCTACAGGCCTAAAGAAATGGAGAATTTTAGTCTTTTCCTCTCACCATTTGGAAATCCTGAGCACTCCAAGCACTTCCAAGGGCAAGAAGCTCCAGGCCACAAAGGACTACACACCCTGAAGAGGTTGGTCTGGAGTGGAACATTCAAGAAGATCTCTAACACCCTACACATGCTTTTTTGTGAGAAGCACATGGTGGGGAGGGGTTGGAACTAGATGATGTTTGAGATCTCTTCCAACCAAAATTATTCTATGATCCTCTTTGTCCAAAACCAAGAGTTGAGACTTCATTTCAAGTTTGAAAGTAGGGCACTTTGTCCCTTTATCAGCCCAGCATCTCCAAGATCTCAAGTCACCTTATTTGAGGCAGGTGATCCATGTTTCCAAATCCCATCATTTAATCCTGCTTCAAAGGAAAAAGTCTTTGCACCAAAAGATGCATCTGTCAGAGCCATCCAACATTTGCCTGATGCTCTTTGGCAGGATGTCTCCAAAGGGATCCAACACCTACACATGATCTCTGCTCCAGCAAAAGACAAGCAAATATACACCTGCCAGGCTCTATTACAGGAAAACATCATGAAAGAACTTGAAAAACAAGGAGCCACCCAGAATAGTCACTGATGACAACGTGGAGATGATTATTTACTGCCTATCTCAAACATCTACAGGATTTAAAAACACAGAGTCTGCTCCCACTACAAGATTACACAACCACCACACAAGACTTTTCACACCACATCGAAGCTAAATGGGTTCTGTATCACCTCTTGCAAGTTCTCATCTACCCCTGCAGTGCAGCTCTCCCTCCAATAAGGTGGAACTGTGCACAAAAAAGTCAAATAATACTTGCCACTCTCTTCAAAGAAATATCCATTCCTTGACATCGCTGCTGGTGGAGACTCTGGAAAAGAGGCAGAAAAAAGGAAACATAAGAACCATCAAAATTGTAGCCACAAGACAATCCCAAAATACTGCAGGCATCCCATTTTCCTGAATGTGGTAAATTTAACCTTTTGCTTATTGACTTTAGTGTTTACCACAACTTTTCTATACAGCCACAGTCAGTACTTGGAAAAAAGTCTCAGACATCTTGGGCTGGGACCACAAACCAGCAAGACTAAGTGTCAGGATAAGCCTGATCATCTCAGTGATCTACCAAACCTCAAAAATACAGAAATAACATAAAAAAATAAGACAAGCTCATCATCTAAAAGGTTTTGTGGAAAAATACAAACCATAACAAAGCCCAGGTTGTACCTCGTGCTCAGATAAAACAAACCAGTTGAATTTAGAACAGAAATAATTCAATTTACACAAGAATGGGACTTCACATCCTATTCTGCTGCTCCTAATCATTAGCATACCCCCAAAATAACGCTTGGCACTTGGGAGGATAACATTTCAGCCAGAACATTTCAGCCTTCCTTGGACCACTTCCTGAGCTGGGGGTCCTGCAGCAACACCATCTGCACCAACGGGGTCTCATGAGGAAACCAAAATGGGAAGTGACACTAAAAGCAAACCCAAGCACACAAGAGCACCAGAAACAAATCCCTACAGTTAAATACAGAACATGCTTTCTGTGAGTGAGTCAGTTCTGCTTTTACCTGCTGGCAAGGTGGGTATTGAGCACCTCTGTGTGCCAGAGCAGCACAGGATCACCTGGCTCTCAGGTGTCATCAAAGCCTGGTACCCAAGCTCAGCCAGCATGGGCAGGAGCACCACATTCCCCATACAGGTGCCAAGCCCCTTTCACCTGGAGAGAACAGAGCTCTGGATTCCAAGCCTTGAGCAGGAGTCACCCAAGCAGTCCCCTAGAAAGCTGCTGCCTCTTCCCAGCCAAAATGCAATCAGAAAGAGGAATAGGCTTGCTGTGTCTTTCCCCCCTTCATTAGGCTAATCAAACATCACCTACGCAAGCCTGCGATGAATTTGGGCCAACAAGGAAAGAGGTTTTGCCTGCCTCATTGTTCTACAGATTAGGCTTCCTGCTTTTCCTTGTGCCATGAGACTGTTTCCCAAAGCCCCTTTCTCTACCCCTTGACTTTTGGCTGAGAGATAACAGGCTTTTTAGTCCCTTTTCCAGCGTGCCACGCTTTGAAGCATCATAATTCACCCCATTCCCCCCTGGGAGCCTTCGTGCATCAGACGGATACAAGTCCTGCCACTGATGGCAGTGCCTTCCAGCCCTGACACTTGTCACCACTGACACCACTGGTTCCTGGAGGGACACCCTCATGACCATGACAGAAAAAAAAAGAAAAAGCCAGCACAATAAACCAGAGGGCAATTCAAATGTCTGGTCCAAGGGAGAAACACAATGTTCCAAAGTTCATCCCAGAACAATGGGCTGGAGGAACAAAGGCACCGAACTGTGGCCAAGGGGCACCCATTACACGAGTCAATTGTTTCCCTCCACCTGGAAGGGAAGGAGAAGATCCATCCAGACTGATTAGCATGCTAATGATCAAAGGAAAGTTCTTTCAAGAGGCTCTTATTGTGCCATGATTGCATTTACGTATTTCAGGGAAACAAACAGACGGATTACCCAAGGAACCGACATTCCCACCAGGATGGTATATCCATTTCTCACTTCTGGGATGGCTTTGGAGGGAGCCTGAAGCAACATGTTCATCCCTCACTAGACAAAATGAGACACTTGGCCTCTTCTCTTCAGCTCCTTCTGCAGGTTGATGATGTCTTAATGATCAGGAACTGGTTGGTTTATTCCTCGGAAATCCCTTCCAACCTCAGCGCTGCCTGGGTTGACTTTGCACCTTTACTTTGGTGGCTGCTTGCACTGGCATGAAAAGGGCAAGGCTGGGCTGTTCCAGCAGGCAGTGCCATTTCATTAGGTGGCACTCGTTCCTCTGAGTCACTAATGAGCAACAACACGCTCGGGCAATTACGTTGGAGGTGCTGTTTTTTTCAGATGAGTCATAAAACAAAGGTCTTAACCTTGTAATTAAAGATGCAATGGCACGTTTGGGAAAAAAAAAAAGAGTCAGGCGTTCACCCTACTACATCCTGGAGAAAGTCCAGCCCTGGCAATTTGTCTTCTCCCAACAGAATGCTGTCCCCACAGCACCAACCCAATTCAGACTTCCAAACAGCCTTGTTGGCGCCTTTGGAAAAGCTGTTCCAGCCCCCACGGAAGGGGCCACGCACACGAAGAGCAGCAGCAACCCGAGGGTAAATGTGCCCAGGAGGGAAAAGGTGACTGTGTTATACAAGCCCAGGCACACGCAGGGAGGGATAGGACTGGCTGAAAGGCCAGGGGACCAGCAGAAGTGAAGGTAGGAAGAGTAAATTGGGGGCTGCATCATCTGCACACCCCTGAGAATCCAGGGGAATGCAACACCCACTGAAATCTGTCATAGAATAACTTGGCTTGGCAGGGACACGTTCAAGTAGATCAGGCTGCTCAGTGCCCTGTCCAACCTGACCTAGAATCTTTCCAGGGATGGTGCACCCACCACCTCTCTGGGCAACCCATGTCAGCACTTGACCACTCTCACTGTAAAAATTGCCTTAAATATAAGCTAAATTGACCCTCTTTTAGTTTAAAACCGTCACCCCTTGTCTTATCACAGCAAGCCCCTCCAAAAAGTCTGCCCCATCTCTCTTACATCCTTTTAAGCACTCAAATATCACAATAAGGTCTCTCCAGAGCCTTCTCTTTGCCAGGCTGAACTTTTTAACCAAGCAAGACTGACCTCAGAGGGAGTCCAATCAATATTTTTGCTCCTTCCACATCAGTCCCTCTCCCTGCATTTCCCCCAGTTTAGCAGAAGCAGGCATTCCTTATGGTAATGGATGCTATCTAAGGATATGGCCAGCTAGACTGGGCTTAAGTGTAGGCTCAGTAGCAGCTCCACTGGCCTCACCTCTCACAAGGTTTATGGCATTTAACACCCAAGGTCTTGGCTCCTCAGCCCTGTTTTGGTGGAAATGAGAAGCCTCTTTTGTCCAGAAGTCAGGTCCATCCCCCCCTGACCACACAGCAACCTGCATGTCCTCTCCCCACCTCTGGAAGTTAAAATGTTCACCCAAGGGGCAGTTATAAAACACCGCAGTAATTGATGCACAGGGTTGGCTTTGGGAAGCCTGGCAGGGAATACAAGTCTCCAAATTCACTAGGGATCAACATGATAATGCTCCAGGATTTGCCTGAAGTTCCAGGAGTGTTTCCATGAGGAATAAATCTTCCTCCAGCCTGCAGAGGCTGGTGCAGGGGCAGAGTTCCTCCTCTCCACTATGACACCCCTTCCCTTAGGTCCACCAAACCCACGTTGTTAGTTCCTTCACCCAGGTTTTCTTTTAAAGATTTCAAAAATTTAAAAAAAAACAACCAACCAACGCAATATCAGCAAGGTGAAGCTTCTAGAGACAAAGCTGGGAAGCATTACCCCAAGGAGCTAAGATGCACAGCACTCTCAAACTGCCCCTCCAGTATCTCTCACCACAATCTCAGGCTCCAAACTTTCTCACCCAACATCCACAACAAAACCAGACTCTCCAACTGCTCTCCCTCCAAAGGCAGAACAAGATGCCACCTTCCACTACCTGCCAAAAAGCACAATTAAACTCTTTTGACAATATAAGCCATGCTCCTCATTTTTAAGAGTTAATTAACTCCAATAAATAAGTTCCTCCTGCCACCCCATCTTATTCCCTGCAGGGATGTCTGTTAGATGAGACTAAACTGGAGAGGCACACAGTGTCACTACTCTGTTTGCCAAAAAGGAAACTTCTGAGCTTTCTGAGCACTGAATTCAAAGGTAAAAGGGATGAGCTGAAGTGCTGCAGAAGAGAAAACAAAGCTTATTTCCCTGGACTCAAATACAGGTCAAGGTTTCCTCAGTAACCCTTGGAGCTGAGGCAATGGCAGTGACCCCCAGAGCCACCAAGGCAGAGGTGCAGCAGAACCACAGAATGGTTTGGGCTGGGAAGGAGCTAAAAAACCATCTCATTCCAACAGCAACACCTTCCACTAGACCTGTACATGAAGTTTGCTTTCTAACCAGTAGCACAGTCGAGTTTCTGTTGTTCAAGGTGCTCAGTCTTAGGACTAGGACAAAACCAGATGATCCCCCATGGGAAGCATCAGACAAGAGGGTATATTTCCTGATTTCTTACATTCTTACCATTTTTACATTTACTTTTAACAACAAGCCCCTACCATGCCAGCCTCTATTATTAAATTCCTGTGGGCATCGGGTCTCAGATCTAATAACTCATTTTAACTCTCTTGTTTTAAAGTTAGCAATAAGTTCCTCTTGAGCCTTGCAATATTAGTTGGATTATGAATAAAAACACATTCTCTGGATACTTGGGTAACTCAATTACAGTGTTCTGCTGCTGGCATCTTCCAAGTAAACAGCCCTCTGCAGCACAAGCCTTATATTGAAGTAAAACAGCTCTGCAACAAGCTTTCTACAAGTAGTACTACAGCCCTTGGCTTCTGGGATTTCTCTCCAATAAATCTCTCTCAGTTTTAGTGGCTTGATATTTAATTGGAGTTTACTTTGAGAGAGTCACTGGGAAGGATTTTTCCTTTATTTACAGGATCTTTTACTATTGGCAGCTCTTGGGTTGTCTGAACACAGGCAGCCTGTACATCTGGAGAATTTAGTTACCCCACAACCACTGATCAGGAGATATCAGATATCTTTATGATGAATATCCCAATTTCACAGAATTTGGGCCAGAAGGGACCTTAAAGCCCTTCCAGTTCCAACCCCCTGCCATGGGCAGGGACACTTCCCACCAGTCCAAGTTGCTCCAAGCCCTGTCCAACCTAGCCTTGGACACTTCCAGGGATGGGGCAGACACAGCTTCTTCCACAACTTCAATTTCCACATCTTCAACACTGTTTTACTGGAGCTCTGAGAGCATTTCTCAAACTCATCAGCACATGCAGTGTCCTGCCTTAAAGCTGATGGAGCAAAACACCTCAGTGTCTGAGCAAGAAGTCACCACAAAAAACATCAGCTAAAAAGGCCTTTAAACTTTCCTCCCAGGAGGAATCACCAATTCTCACTGTGACAGACTGAACTGGCCAGTCAGGTGTAACTGGGCAGCAACTGGATGGATAACTGGATAGAAATCTACTTCCCAGGAGACACAGAGGGCTGTAGCTTTGGAGCAAAGTTTTGGCTACTTCAAGTTGACTTCCAGCAGTTTGCCAGCCAATGCCCATCAAATATTTGGGTACCCAACTGCACAACAGGGAATGCTGCATTTAGCTGCACCCCTCAAACAGATCCAGGATAAATTCTTCCTTGGACAACTGTATTGTCTCATCCAAGGCTTTGATCTGGTGGGAAATGATGCAGCTTCCCCTATCCAAGGCTCCACCAGAGCTGGTGTTCAATATTAAACTCTGAGATCACTTCTCACCCTTTGCTCTCTCCACCCCAATGTGAATTAACATCCCAGGACAAGGGACTTCACAGCTGCCCAAGGGACCAGGGAGCTGGACTCAGGTTCAAGCAGTTTGGGGCAGGGGGAGAGCCCCAATTTATGTAACCAAAGGATGCTGTTCCCCCCCTCCTTCACCTCTCAAAAGCAGCAGGAACACAGACAGACGTAAAAGAAAAATCACACACATGGGAAATAATATCCCAGGGGGAACCTGCAGGAGAGAAGAGCTTTTTTTTTTTTTCATTATGTGGAACAGTAAGTGAAAGGAGCCTGCAATTGAGTTTAAAAATCTCTGTATGCAGCAAGAGCTCAACTGGAGGAGGATGAGGAAGCCTCAAATGCCTTTAATAAAACAACTGCATCACAGCAGAGTAGGACAAGAGCTTGACAAGCAGCAGATCTGATAACACTGATGGAGCTGATCAGCTCCAAACACATCAATATTGCAGGTTTTTCCCCCCACAGAGCCTCTCTTGTGCTCTCAAAACACGAGATTCTGGGAGTGTTCAGGGAAGAACCAAACACTGTGGTCTCTTGGTGGAGACATTCCCTGCAAATGATTTAAAACCACTCGAGTCAGCAAGAAGGAATGGACAGCAGCTCACAAAAAAGCTATCCTGCCTGAAGTTGCCACTTCTCATTTCTATCTACACCTTCAGCAGCTGCTTCCTCCCCACAGCCCTGGATATTCCAGCTGCAGAACACTGGTGAAAGCACAGCTCATGCTGGCACAGGGATGAGAATGTGCCCCTGTGCTGCTGTTCTGGGCAATCACAGCTGACACACAGGGCAAGAGCTGGAGATTTGACTTGTTTTTCTCTGCACCCAGAGAGGTGTGACCAAAAAAAAAAAAAGAGAACAAGCCACAGAAATCAGGGTTTCAAAACTGATCACTAATTCAAGGAAGTGTAAGATGAGTAAGGGAGGATTGTTAATAACCGAGCAGGAAAATGCCTGGTAAATAGTGGATGATGCTGCCTGTGGCAAGCCCAAACACAGACCTCTCCCCACAAAGCACTGATCAAGGCAAAGAAAAACATGATAAAAAAGACCTTTAACATGATAAAAAAGACCTTTAACATGATAAAAAAAAAAAAAAAACTTTGGAAGTCACTAAATGGGAAATATCAGCCCTGGGAGTTCCAGGGAGTTTTTCCTTGAAGGGCTGAGTAAAAAATCAACTAAGGGACAGCTCTTCCCTGCAGCTTTACAGCCTCACCCCCCCTTTCCCAGGGCAAACATCCCTCCCCAGCAGAGCCCCAGTGGGGATAACCCCTTCCTTCCCAAAGCACAGCACAGCCCTATCCCTCCAAAATGTGTCCCTTCTCCATCTCGGTGGCTGCAGGGAAGGGCTATGGAAGGACAGGCCAGCCACAGCTGGGTCCCTCCTTCCCCCATCACATCCACACACCCACCACAGATGCCTCAATATCCCCCTAAGACTTTCCTGCAGCACCAGTGGAAGAGCAAAGAGTAATTCATGCTAAAAAGCCAGCCCATTCAAAGCCTAAGAGCACATTCCAGCTGGTGCCCACTGCAAGGACAGGCTCCCCTCTGCCTACACCTGCTGCTTCCCACTTTTCCCAGCTTCAAAATCCTCCACGTGAAGCTGTCAAGCCACTGAAAGACTCATCCCCTGCAGGAAGGAAGGATGCACATCCTGCCTGGAGATTTAACACCAGCAGCAGCACAGTGCCCCAGCAGGTGCTGGCACCACTTGGCAATAAAACAGGGATATTTACTGGAGATTTTTACCTAAATGGGCCCATTAAAATATGGGCTGCATGCAAGCACCTGCAGGAAATCACCTTCTGAGCATCTTGAAGTCTAGGAGATGGCCATGCCCCAGGAAGATTGCAATCTGCTCCAAAACCCTCCGACCTCAGGAAGCTTTTAGAAGTCAGTGTTGGTCAGAGCAGACCCCAAGCAGGAAGGTGTTTGAAGCAGCCCAATCCAATGGCAAATTGGTGCTTTATCCAAGAGACTCAGACCTGCAGGACACAGGCTTTGCCCTCCTCATCTCTAAACCTGTCCTCTAGCAAACCTCACAGGAGAGGATGTTCCTGCTAAAGGCAGTTTTAAAGAATTGTTTAACATGCTAGTCTCGTCACAGAAATGCAGAATGTGCCTCTTGTTCCCCTTGCACCCCCCTACTCGAAATATCCCTGAAGGATTTTCACTCCTTTGCTTCCCACAAGGGTTTCATTGCCCAAAAATGCACATGTGTAAGACTAAGAGATCTGGAATAACAAAACTAAAAATCTAAGTTCTAAATCAGAACTAACACCTGAATTTCTATTTATCCAAAGAAATGGAAGTGTCCCAGGTTCCCTGATTTTTGGAGAACACACCACCCCTCCTCTGTCATTCCCAGGGCTATCCTGAGGTGCACTAATCCCTGGGATATAAAGTTTTGCTCCATGGATGTAACTTAAACCATGACCTCTCCAATGTCCCAGTCCTGACCCAGGGAGAAAACACAACTTTATGGCTTTGAAGCTCAGCAGGCACTAAAGGATCAGGTCCTGGATTGCATGCCAGGAGCTGGCTATTCCTCTGAGGAAGGGAAATGCTGGGAGGAGGTCTTAAGTTATGCCACAGCCAACTCTGATAGATGAAAACCCCAGAACTAATTTTCACAGTGGCTGCCTGGGAAAATAAAGCATCATATTGGAAGGCTAAAGCAGGAAGCATCGTCCTGCCTGCTCGCTCCCTGGCAAACACACACCCACACACAGGCTCAGGGAGCAGAAATGGCTGTTTTCAGAGCCTCTTCCTCCCTGCACTCAACAATTCCCCTCCTCAAGCCCTGTCCAGCATCCTCCAGAACACCCACTGCAATAAAACCCCCTAATAAAAACTCACTGGGTGCAGCAGTGACCAGACACCTCCCCTCCAAAAACCCATCCCAGCCACATTCAAGGCTGGTGTTTGGGATTTTCCTGGAGCAGCCAGGCTGGCCAGGTTGCCTCAGCACAATTTAGCCCACCCCAGCACTGAATATCCGAGGGTGCCTCCCAGAGGTGAGCTGCAAGAAGAAGCCACCCTGCAAAGCCACAGTCATGCAGCTGCTTTCCTACCAGCATCTCTGTGCCTCACCCTCTGGATTTCTTGGCCAGCAGGACAATTTGAGCAGCAAGGGAAGTACAACACTTTGGGATTTGGCTGGCAGACTCTTGGGCTATTTGTTATTCCCCCATCTCTTTTTTTTTTTTAAAAAAAAAGGTTGAATGGGGAGCTTTTGTTTTGTTGGATTTAAGACTCGCAAGGATTTCTTGCCTAAGTGCTACGTGGAGAGGAGCGAAAACCAATCCCTCCAGAGATCCCACAAGCTGGCAAAGGCCCAAGAACAGACCAGCTGAGGCTCCTCAGTAGACTTTTCCTGAAACATTTAAATAATTTAGAAAGCATTAACTCTTACTGACAGCTCCTTCCCTATCAAAAACCTCATCACTCTTAATCCAAAAGAAGGCCATAGACTGCAACGGCCCCAAACCTTGGTCAGGGGGTTGAATATGGATTTTAAGAGGTGCCTGAGATGGTTTTCCTTGCCAAAATGCTTTCCTTGTGCAGGCAGGTCTTCCAGAGGCCACCACCTGCCACTTATCTGCAGTGGCACTGTGTAAAACATGCAAAAATGGTTAAGAGACAGTCTGTCAACACTTCACTTGCTTGGGGCTATTCAGGGGAAGGAAGCTGTTCCCTGGAGTGGTTCAACTGTGTAAATACTGTAAAAAATTAAGCAGCACTGAGGTGTAAATTAGTAGCTATAAGCCCTTCTTTGGGGATAAGTTGAAGAGATGCTGCAGCACCACCAGTTTCACACTGGAGCATCCTCCCCACAGGGTACCAGGGTCATGCTTTGAAAGAAAGTGCATTCCTATCAAGTTGGGGTTTTTTTCTCCCCTATCTTATCACCTACAGAGATAAAACCACTACTAAAGATACAGCAGTGGCTGGGCCAGGCTTTTACAGCCAAGTTATTCCTGCAGCCCTTCCCACCAGCACCCCCCAAAAGGCAGCTGGATGGAACAGGAGAGCAGCTCTAACCCACACAAACCCAGAAGTTAGGCCAAACCCAAGATCAACTCTGGAAACAAAAGCAGAGCACTCAACCCAAACCACCTGACCAACAAACATTTTCAGCTGTGGTTCCAACCAAGACACACAGAGAAAAACCTCCTTCTGCCTTTGAAAGTGAAAACAACCCAAATGGCAACACAGCTGCAACTTCCACAGCCTCAACCATCCCCCCCAAACCCAAGGATTCCAATTCCCAGCAGGTTTAGCAGGATAACAAATCACCCCAGACAGTTTTCCATGTTTGGCAGCCACAAAACAACATCAGTGACAACAAGAACACAGGTGGGGGGTGGGGGAGGCAGCAACACCAGATCCTATTTTGCCATCCATCATCAATCCCAAACCAGAAATGCCCCAGTCCAGTGATGCAATAACTGCAGACTGGCACTCCAAGGGATATGTCATTCATCAGGACACTGTTTATAGTTCAGCCACATGGCTCCCATGGCTACAGCAACAGGGAAGATGCTTGTGAGCATCTGAGCCACATTACAGACATGCATTTTGCCTTCACTCAGTTTTCCCCAAGTGCAAAATCCCTGGGCAAAGCCTCACAGACAGGCTGGTAGGATGTTCCAGCATTGATGAACAGAAAAAGCAGAACAGGTAAGCTCTCCTGTGCTCATCTCCTCGTGCATACCTTGAAACTAAATTCCAACCCCGAAAGCCAGCGCTCTGCTGAATGGAAATGGCATTCAGGGGGTATTCTCCATCCTTAACCACAGCACACACCCGGCACAGGCAACAGATATCAGCACTGAGCAGCAAAGCCCACTGAAAATGCATCGAGTCCTGCCTTACTTTAGCCAATTAAATAATTCCAGAGCCGGCAGGGCTGGGTTCTTCAGATTTCCTGTCCAAATGCATCGCCCAGCAACACAGTAGTGCTTCAGCTCCGGGGGAGGGTGGTTCTTTTAGGACCACAACTTACCTGCACTACTCCTCAAAGAGAGATGCTGCTCCAGGAGCCCCCGGTGCCCCCAAAAGGCTCAGGTGGCCGAGGCAGCGGCTCGTGCTTTTTCAATGCTTTTTCAATGGCTCCAATGTTAATCCATCCAGAGCATCTTTCCCCCTCACTTCCAATTGGCGAGCGGCGGATGGGTGGGGAGAGAGCAGGACCCATTAGCTCCCAGATGGGCAAGGATGCCAGCCCTTCCCTAACTGCACACCTGCATGGCACTTCTGCACATGCCACCTCTGCCCCCCAAACCCAGCGCTTGGGGGGGTTCTCCTCCGGAGAGCAGAACAATTAAAGCTTCGCAGCCGGAGATGCTCTAAGGCAGAAAGCGAGTGTTCCTCCTTAAAAGAGCCTTAAAACAGCCAGGCAGGCTCAGCTGGAGCGAGGAGATGCTGTACCTTACAGAGAGGAGCGCCAGAGGATGCACGAAGAACAGAGGGAGGGGGATGAAGAACCTGCTGCTGAGAGGTACATATAGCAAAGCTCTTAAAGATACAGCTGCCTGCCCGACTGCTGGGCTCTGGGGCTTTATCCAGCCCGGGCAGCAGCAGGGAAATGGTTAATGCATGCATTCAGTGAGCAGCCTGCATATGGGGGGGATGAGAAAGTCTGGGCTCCGACAGCAAGTTGCAGAAAACAGAGCTGAAAGACCTCACCTCATCCAAGAGGACTCGTATCCAGAGCTGTTCTGCCCAGGGCTGGACCGATCGCTGCCTAAAAAGCTCTGGAGGGAAGATGCCACATCCTCTCCAGCCTATTCTACTGCTTCACTTTCCTTACAATTCAAGATTTTCATCACAATAAGCCAAGTCTCCCCCCCTCCCCAGCTGAATATTTAAAACCCAGAGGAATCGTCTATGCCAGCCAAAAGAAAAAGAAGGAAAAAAAACCCCAAACTCCCCAAAGCAACATCAAGTCAAGGCTCGGAAAAGGCAGAACCTTAAAAGAATAAGGCAGAAATAAATTAGTGAATTATCCAAATGCTGGCAAGGCTGGGTCCCCTCCCCTACAGCAACTCTGACAATTGCTGTGACTTCAGGCAAAAATTCCCAGCGTTATTTACCAGGAGGCAGCAAACACTTCCCAGAGCAGAGCAGAGCAAAGGGGCAGGACCTGGCTGGGGAAGGGGCATCCCTTTGAGCAGAGGGATTCAGTGAGAGCCACATGCCCCCATCTCCAGTGCCTGCCACAGACTTGTTTCCGCTGCACAAAACCACAGGCAATGCATGTTTTTAAACACCTCCCACGCCTTTTCTCTGCCGAGACTGCTCATCCAGTCTCCTCCATATTTTATTATTTCTTTTTTTGCGTGCCACCTGACCAGCTTTTCCAGGTAAAGCACGTCCTATTCCAACTGGCAATAAGATGCAAAGGAAGTGCATTGTGGTTTGGAAAGTATCAGAGGGTGGAAGAGACCCTCGGATGTTTCTAGTCCCACTCTTGCTGGAGACAGAACCATCTTTAAAGAGAAACAGGCTGCTCAGGGCATCTCTTCAATAAGCCAGGTAACCTTCCCCAAAAAAGTTCCATGGCAAGTCAAGGCTCCCATCTTTAGGATCAGCACTTAAGGCAGAGCTCAGCTCCTAAACCAGCAAGACTTTCCAAGTCTCCCCATAAAGATTTTAGTTCAAATTAAAGCAAGATCTGAACCAAGTTGATATTTTAAGGTAATTCCTTCTAGTGAGACAAATCAGCACTAGAAAAATCTTCACACCTTCCTCTATGCCCACACTTGATAGCTTTAATAACAGTCCAGAGGACAGAGCTGACAGCATCACAAACCCTAAAGGTGAAATGAGCCCGCTGAGCCTCCAGCAGGTATTTCAGGTTTCAAACACTGCCGGATTCATTTCAGCAAGTGAACTAGCTTATGAAACAAAAGACTGGCTCAGATCAGTTTCTATTTTTATATTTATTTTTTTCCATGCTGGGCATGTTTATCAGCCCTCCCTTCCCAGCCTGGGTGTAGCAGGGACCAGAGCTTGGTGGAGATAACCAAGACAGGTCCAAGAGGAGAACGCACCGACACAACCACCCCAATCCATCCACTGAGTCCCACCTGCCTCTTTACCCACCATCTCTCCAAAGCCTCCTCAACTCTCCCTGGGCTTCTCTTCCACCTCATGCCACCCCTTTTCTCCAGTCCCCAGCCCTGGTCACGCACCATCCACTGGCCTGCTCCACCTCTGTGACAAACGTTGAGGCCACTGGGCCAAATCCTGGGAAGAGCCACCAGCGCTGGCCCCGAACTGGCCATAGGGCGAGCGCAGGAAGGTGAGCCGGGGGTAGCAGAAAGGTGCCGGCTCCATGAGGACGGAGAAGAGAGGAGAGCCAGGTACAAAGCAAACCGCGTCCCCCTTCGCCTCCTTCAGCGGGCACTGGTGGGACATGCAGTCTCGGAGCCTTCTCCCAACACAAGTTCCTCTTTGGAAAAGGAATTAGTGTGAAGGAAAAGGGAAAAAAAAACCAAACCCGAATGAAAAATAAAAATAGGGACTCAAGGCGCCGGAGCAGCCCCGCTGCTGCTGTCAGAGCCCAGCAGAGCTCACTGGAAAAGCAGCGTCTCCAGCCTGTATTTAAACGCCCCTCTCAGAAAGCAGAGATGCAGCACAGGAAGAGACAAATTCCAGCTCTGCGTCGGGCTGATAAGCCAGGTTTATAATATTCAAGAAGTATTGGCATTACTACAGTTCCTCCCCCCCCCTCCCCTCTCTCTCTCTCTCTCTCCAACGAGTATCTTGTGCAGGAGCTTGTTGTGCACAATAAGCAAAAAAAAAAAAAGAAAAGCCCAATCCCTAAAAAACTCCGGCTGTTCCGGTGGGAACAGCCAACACGTTGAATAAAACAAACACACGCGTGTTAAGCCCTGGGGATGCAATTAGGCTCGGAGCAGGGGGAAGAGGCATTTAACTCCTGGAAAAGGAGATGGCAGGAGGAAAAGGGGAATAAAACCTGGTGCCTGGCACTGTGTCTTTCCCCAGGGGGATGAGCCCAAGAGGTGCCAGCACCTGCCCCAGCACCACAGCAGGAGGGAGGTCACACCTCATCTTCAGCCTGCAGTTGCCCTTTCCTCCCAGTTTCCACTCCTGTGCCCCCAGGAGTGGGGAGTGCAGAGGGATAACTCACTCCACTCTGCACCCTGGGACAAAGGTTGCTCAGGTCTAAGCATGGACCAGTGAGATCATCTCTCCACCAGTTTCAAATCTGAGTTTCAGCCCCATCACAGCCCCCCTTATCCATCCATCCCACCATGGCACAGCTGCAGGGATGCCCCCAGGGCAGCCACAGCCCCTTCTGCTGCCATTTCCATCAGGTCCTTCCAACCTGGGGAACCCAAAAGCACACGTGGGGAAGAAAAGCTCCTGCCCAACACAAAAAGTCAGCATTATCCACTCCAGTGCCTTTTGTCAGGTTTTCATGCTTTTCTCCCCATCCTCTTGCAGTTTCTCAGCAGGGCATCTCTGAGGATTGAAACTGGACTCTTCCCTCTGTTCCTTACCCAAATCACAGCTCCCACTGGTTCATCAGGGCTTGCAGACCTCACTTCAGCAACAGAGGAAGATTGAAGCTCTCAGTACTGCTGGTTTTAATTGCAAGTCAGAGCCAGGGATGAATTTAGAAAGAGTGACTAGAAAAACCCATGGAGTTATAAGTGACAGTGAAGCTCTTTGATATCAAAGCCAGCACTGACAGATGCAGGAGCCCGCAGTGCTCTGCTCTGGGCCAGCATGTCACCGTGCTCTGCAAAAAAGGCTTTCTGGGGAGCTTATCCCAGATCATATTTAGAAAGTTATACTGCAGTAAAAAAAGGGGAAAAAAAAAAAATAAGAAAAGAGTTTTTTCAGCATTACCAGGTCCCAGCACAAACTCCTGAAGGAGCTGCTTGGCAGACTTCCTGATCACAACACGCTGCTCAGACCCAAATTAGGATGGACTTTGAGGAATTGCCTCGGCATTCCCAAGTTTTGAAGCTCACTGCAACCCTCCCAGCAGGGCTTTGGGGGTGACAGCACCACGCTGGCTGCAAAGGTAGCGTGGATTTAACACATGCTGGATGTCTGCTGGTGTGCCTGGCAGGGATTTGCATACTTAGAGGGCAGATGACAGTTTCATGATGATGAGTCATTAAAGTGTCCCGAGTGCTGTTTACTCCCAGAGCAATCCTCCATAAGGAAACAGGGCTTTTCCAGCAGTGGCTTTGCATTAGGAGGAGGTAACTCGAGTGCCACCCGACCTATAGCTGGGGGAGGTTTTTGGGCAGCAACCACCGTGGCTTCCCAGGGATACCTAAATCACAGCACGGTATTAGAATTCCTAAAACACCACCAAAAGAAACAATTTTCCCCCAGGTAATGTGATTTACTACCTGTCTTTAGGCATCAAGTACCCACGCAAAGCATCACCACAGTTCTGCAAGAACAAAGTCAGAGGTTTGTCTTACACAGGCAAATCAAACAGCACCAGGCTGAGTCTGATAATTCGGGATTAAATTCCAACTTGGCAACTAAAACCCCACCTTAACCCTAATTCTCACCCCAGCTCTCTTCTGCAAGTAGTATCAAGCTAAACAACAAACAGGCAAATTAAACCACACCAGGCTGTCTTATATTGTAGATTAAATTCCAATTTTTCAGCTA
This sequence comes from Xenops minutus, assembly GCA_035221455.1. Classification (NCBI taxonomy): domain Eukaryota; kingdom Metazoa; phylum Chordata; class Aves; order Passeriformes; family Furnariidae; genus Xenops; species Xenops minutus. The sequence goes on from JAWWEE010000122.1 coordinate 72,090,920, forward strand.
GAATCTGACCTCTTACCTCAGCTCCCTTCTGCTGAAACACCAAACTCGTCACTGCTACTTCTCTTTAGGCCAACACAGAAAAACTTTCCTTGCGGAGCCTTTTAAACCCAAGACATCTTTGTTTTCACACTGACTCAACACAGAACTAAATCTTGTTTTAATAACTGTTTACAGCCTTAAATGATTTACTACAGCTTTACTAGAAGTCAGGGCACTGAGTTTACATAGAGATATCTTATGCCACCGGGCGAGTCGGGCGAGGGCTCCGCTTAAAACCCCAACTCGCCTTTGGATCTGCATTTATTTAAACAAGCTGAAGCATCCCGACTGCCAAGGAACACCAGGAGAGCCCGAGAGGAGCTTCCTCTGCGGTCCATCATTCCTACAGAGCGGCAACTGCACAAAAGCCACAGACACTTCCAAGCTGGAGGACTCTGGCTGGGATGGATTAGCCAGCACATCCCGATTATAGCAGGGGAGCTGCTCACAGGGCTGGCAGCAATGACTGAGGTCGCTGTGCAGACAGAGCTGGAGTTTTATATCTCTGTTCCCTCCCAGCCTCCCCCCAAAAAAACCCACAAAACCAATAGCAGCAACCCAGGTGAGAAGGGTGAAATGCTGAGTCAAGGAGTTTATCCCTTGGCAGAGGGAGGGACAAGGCTATGCTCACACCTAGAGACAACCCTCAAGGACAGGCCTGCAAACACCCAAATAACCTGGGGGAAACTTAGGTATTCCCTGGAAATGGTTCACACACGTATTTGCCCAGAGAAGGTGTGGATGCCCCATCCTGGAAATGTTCAACAGCAGGTTGGATGGGGCTTGGAGCAACCTGGGCTAGTGGAAGTGGGATGGAAGGAGATGTGCTTTAGGATCCCTTCCAACCCAAACCATGCCATGATTTTACATCGCTGCTGGACACTGCCAGGTCTCAAGAACCACAACGACAGTCAGGGACACGAAAAAGCAGCAAAGCAAAGTTTTAAGGAAGAACATTCGCTCCCAAGCAGAACTTTTTCATCAAACCAGGAAGGGACCCGAAGGCACAATTCCCTCCTGCGGGCAGGAGCTGTTCCAGGACAGCTGTGCCACCTACAGTTGCCTCGGCTCCAGAACAAGAAGCGTCCCCTCCCTGCTCCAAGCCTGTCCCTTCGGTGTCCCTTCGGTGTCCCCCGGCCATGCCGGCTAAGGAAGCGCTTCCTTCTGCACAGGCGGGGCTGGAGGCGCCGCCGAAAAGTCACTTTTTAAAGTTCATCCCAAATCACAGAGCGCATTAAAACCCACCCTGCGCCCTCCACGCTTCCCGAGGAGCTCCGTGCTGGGTTTTTTTCCCAGCGCACACGGCTGGACCGGCTCTTTGAGCGAGTTCAGCGGGAGACACAAAGTTTCGCTTTTTCTTCCCCTTTTCGCTGCCGCTTTTGCAGCGCATCCGCAAGCGGCGGAGAGGAGCTCAGCACCGTGCCGTGTCCTCCCAGCCCTCGCTGGGGACAGACAAGCCCAAAAGTGGGGGATAATGGGGGATAAAGCACCCCCAGGGCAAGCAGCGCCCGAGTCCCCATCGCTCCCCCATGCCCCGGTACTCCCGTCCCAGCCGCATCCCTGGCACAGCATCACAGGTTTTTGGGGGTGTCACCACCACCCTTCAGCGGTGACACAAACCGGACATTTTCCCCCCCATCCCCTAATTCCAAAAAGGAGAAAAAGCAGGGTATATAAAAGCAGGATGCACCCACACACCCCTCCAGCCCACCGCATCCCATGCCCCAGTCCAGCCGCATCCCTGGCACAGCATCCCAGGTTTGGGGGTGTCACCACCCCCCACCAACAACAGGAAAAACCTTTCAGCGGTGACACAAACCGGACATTTTCCCCCCCATCCCCTAATTCCAAGAAGGAGAAAAAGCAGGGTATATAAAAGCAGGATGCACCCACACACCCCTCCATCCCGGCGCGGATGCAACAGGCGGTGCCAGAAGGGTACAAAGCGCGGTGGGGCGGACCAGGGGTCACACTCATCATCCCCCCCCCGGTGTCCCCAAATGTCCCCCCACCCCTGGCTTGCCCCTCACCGCAGGGCTGGAGGTGGAACACCCTCCTCGCTGCCATGGCCGCTCCGCTCAGCCCGTCCGCGCTCCGCACCGGGGAGGAGGCACGGGGCGGGGAGGGGGGGGCACTCCTTTATTTATTTACCCCGCCGAGATTTAAAAAAAATAAATAAAATAAATAAATAACAAGAGAGGGAGAGAAAAGGGAGAGAGAAAACACAGCTCCCCCCCCACTCCCCCGGGAGGAAAAAAAAATTGAAAATCTATAAATGAGTGGCTAAAGTGGCGGGTGGGGAGCGCGGCTGGAAGGGGAAGGGACAGAGCGGTGTCACAGCCCAGCCAGGTCCTAAAGCCCGCCCGCAGCACGCAGGGACCCCACGGGCATGGCCCACACACCCTGCCGAGGGTGCTCCAGGCGGGGCTCTGGGGATATTTTATATATATTATTAAATATTGGGTAGGGAGGGACCTGAAAGACCGTCCGGCCCCACCCCCTGCCATGGGCAGGGACACCTTCCACCAGCCCAGGGTGCTCCAACCTGGCCTTGGACACTCCCAGGGATCCAGGGGCAGCCACAGCTTCTCTGCCCAACCTGGGCCAGCCCCTGCCCACCCTTATTGTTAAAAAAATCCTTATATCCAATCGAAATCGACCCTCCTTTCAGTTTAAAACCATCACCCCTCCTTGGTCCCATCACAACAGAGCTCTTCCCTTCAATTAAAAAATGAAGCACTTTTCAGTTTTCCAGGGATGAAAAGCCACTATAGAAGGATCATCAGGCAAGAGAATGCTCCTAACTTTCCAAGCAGGGACTTTGTAAAAGCATCACACTGACAAATCTTCCTCCTCCCAACCATGTTCATGTACCCCATGAGGTCCCATCATCCACACTGGTGGTCTCTGCCCCTCCAGAAATTGCTCTGATATAACCTGGCATAGGTACTTTTTGGTCCACACCCACTGGGGGTTAAAATAAACCCCATGGGAAAACCACAGGGATGGATTTTGAGGTTTTTTTAACAAAACCAAGCAGCAACAACAGCAACAAAGCAGGTGCACAGTGATGATCCCTGACCCACAGCCTTTGCCTTAGGAAAAAACAGGCACATTTCTAAAGTTCTCATACCATAAAAGATTAGAAGGTTTTGTTTCTCTATTTCCTGACCTCTTTTTTCCTCCAGAAGGGCCTGAGCTGATCCAACCCCAGCAAGCAATTTGAGAATCACAATGGTTTGGGTTGGAAGGGACCTTAAAGACCATCCAGTTCCAACTCCCCTGCCATGGGCAGGGATGCCATTCACTAGATGAGGTTGCTCAGGGGCCCCATCCAACCTGGCTTTGGACACTTCCAGGCATGAGGAATCCACAAAATTTGTGTATTTGGAAATGAGGGGTGAAGGAGATTTAAAGAAATCTCAGATATCTTGGCTTTTGGTTGCTACAGATCTTGATGTCAAGGCAGCATATCCACAGTGAACCTTCCCCGTCCTCTAAATCAGCAAAACCCATCCAGGAAAAAAACCAAACAAACCCAAACCCACAAAAAAACCCCCAACAAAGCAACAAAAAAAATCCAACCAAAAAAGCCCACCTAGAAATTCATTTGACACCATTTTAACTAGAGGTGAGGAGACTCTCTGCCAACATTTGAAGTCTTAAGCTATTATTCCAACATTATTCTCATTCCAAATGCAAAACACAGCCCTTTTCCAGCTACTCTGGAAAAAAATTGAACTCCATCCCAGGAACAACCAGGACATCACTCATAAAAGGCAAAAGAGTGGGGAGATTTGAGTTTAATCCACTTGTGTCATTTTGGGAGGTGCCATACATTGTGGAAGTGAATACTTGGTTTAAACTGTGCACTTTAATATCCCATTTAACTCCTTGCACGAGTTCATCACATGCCATCCAGTCACAGCAGGGCACTGGGAGCCCAGTCTCTCCAGGGGTCACCTGCCCAGCTCCTCCTGGAAGGTGACCACGAGGAAGAGCATGGAATACTCAGGAGAGCATGCAAGGAGAAGCTGACAGGGCTTAAATCTCTTCCAGGGGTTTTCAGATTCCTTCCAGACCTACATCCTACGGGCACACATTTAATGGTAGAAAACTCTGCCCCATATCAATTCCCTTTTATCCACCAAACCATATTCCCCTATTATGATAAATCATTATTATTATTATAGCAGGTGTCCCATGCTGGAAATTCCAGCCCCACCACCAGTCTATCATTCTGGAGGATATCAGCTTATCTCAAACGATGCCAGGCACCAGAGAGGACATCAAATACCTTCTTGTCTGGCGCTCTCTGGTCTATCCCAGCATCTCCAGACCTGCCCTTTGCAAACCCTCTCCACTGCCCCAGCTAAGCACAGTCCCCCAGAGGCAGCAGGACTCACACCCTTCCCTGAGCCCATCAGCTTCTGAGGAGCCTCATTCCCCTCCAGCAGGTTCCTAACTTGATGCACAAAGACAGCCTCCCTCGCAGGCAGAAGGTCATTTTCCTCTCTTACTGACTGGTTGGCATGAAGCAGCTCTTTGTAGCCAGGCTGGTTTGTGGCTGGAGACCAGCTGGAAGTGGATTTTTGCTTGTCTTCACAACCAGCTCATACAGGACCTGATTGCCTGGTCCAGCAGGATCAGCTGAGTATCCAAGCAGAAGATACTTGGGCTCCCTCCAAGCCAGAGACACATGCCAGGTGTGTTTGCTTTTTAGCAGGATGCTTTTGCCAAGGCTCTGATTTTCCTGGTGGGCTCACACTGGAGACTGCAGGAGTCTGGACAAAGAAAGTAACACTAGGTGGACCCAAGCATTGCAGAGAAACCCTTATCCCATCCTCACAAAGCAGCACACAGACTCCCATGCCTGTGACACAGCCAAGACTTCAATCAACGACAAAGTTTCTTAGGGGATCAGAATTTTCCTTTAAAAAAATTAAGTACTCCATCCCTGCAGTCTGAGTTGGTGTAGTCGTGATTTCCTTAAATCCCCACCACCAACACCTCCTGCTGCTTTGCCTGTAACTCCAGGGAAACCTCAGCTTGCTTCCCAGCTCCTGTGGTGCATCCTGCTCCCTGCCATCACCTGCAGGACACTGCAACAACAGGCAGCACAGCAGAGGGAGCCTCGACCTGCTGGCAACCCCCAAATAACACCTGCCTTGGGGTTCCTGGCACTTAGGGGGTGTTTGAAGATGTTTAGCCCACCACCATTGGCTTCAGTGCTCTTCTGGCTTCACCCCTGGACCTGAATCCCACAGGTCTCAACTGCAGCACAGGGGATCCTGTTTCAGGAAACACATTTCAAACTGCTCTAAAGACACCCAAGGCTGGGTTGAGGCACCAGGTTTGCTTTTAAGCATCAAGGAAATTCAGTTTAGAGGCCAAGGTAACTACAAACTGAGCTGAATGGCAGTGCTTGCAGCCTGTGGATAGAGACCTTGGGGTGAGTTTAGGAACTGCCACCTTCCTTTTGGTGCTGTCCCTCCAGCCCACAAAAGCACAAAAAAAAATATTAGATAGCACAGCATCAGCTCATCCAGATGGCAGGAAGCACATCTCAAGCCCTCTTTTTAGAGTCAAATCTTCTAGGGTTGTCCCCACCTGAGAAACTCATCCAAATGACAGAGAGGAGCTTGAACAGTCACAAAACAACTCCAGGAAAGGACACAACAGTCTCTTTAGCACAAGAAGAGTCTGGGGAGCTCAAGAAGCAGCAGCACAAGGAGCTGACCCAGCAGCCTTGAAGGCTAAAACAATATTCTGCTTCTCCTCGCTCATGCTCAGGACCAAAGGGGGCAAGTCATGTCCCACAAAAGGAGAAATCAGTTATATTTGATTAAGAGGTACAGAAATACTCATTCCTTTGTCTCTCCCCTGTAGATTCTTTCTTTTCCTGAGCAGGGAAAGGAGCCAGCAAAGGCCAGAGCTGGTGTCCAACTACGAGCTGCTGGGAAGGTCAGGCTCCTTTAGATGCAGATTGCACCCAGATGGTGATTTCCTCCTGGCAGTGGCAGGAGCTGGGGGAGGCAGCCAGTCTCCAGTGTGCTCTGCCAGAGGCAGAAAATCCCTGGCCAAAGTCATGCCAACATGCAGATTTTATTAGGCCAGGACCATGCAGCCAACTCGTGCTACCACCAGCCAGAGCAGGGAGATGCAAACAGGAGTGAGAGCTCCAACACTCCACACACAGCCCCCCCTGCCCATGCCCCAAAACGTGATTTCCTTGCTCACAACAAAGATGCTCTCACCTCCAGGAGGTGTTTGAGGGCCCTGTGCAAGCAAATTAGGGGATTAACTCTCACTCAGCCTTTGCCTTCCTGGAAAGGAGCCACAGGAGGGAAGTGCAGCTTGGAGAGGGGATCATGGAATCACAGAATGGTTTGGGTGGGAAGGGACATTAAACACCATCCAATTCCACACCCCTGCCATGGGCAGGGACACCTTCCACCAGCCCAGGGTGCTCCAACCTGCCCTTGGACACTGCCAGGGATCCAGG
>JAWWEE010000122.1:72123215-72138714 GCA_035221455.1 Xenops minutus
CCAATTCCTTCCCAATCTCCCAGCCAGCCCTGCCCTCTGGCACTGGGAAGCCATTCCCTGTGTGCTGTCCCCTCCATGCCTTATCCCAAATCCCTCTCCTGCTCTCCTGCAGACAGACTGGCTACACACAAAGGGCTTCCTGAAAACGATCAGGAAGGATTTGAGCATCTTCCCCTGTCAGGTTGCATCCCTTACCCAAGGCACACAAACAGAACATTTGCTCTCCCACTGCTGTCATGACCATAACATTTCCACCAAGAGCCCTCCATCTCACCTCAGGGCTTTGAACATTATTAAAGAGCTCTAAAACCCTAATGAAAAACCAGGCAGCTCAATCAAAGAAAGATTAACCCCCAGGATCTGGGTTTCCCTTTGTGCTGTGGTTTTTAGGACCTGCCTTTCTCAGAGCCCACTGAGCTCAGTGGCAGCAGTGACAAGGTAACAGCAGCTCCCCCCAAACCCCAAACCATCCAGCTGGGAATTCAGCAGCCTTCCCAAGCAGGAGCAGAGCTGGGCTCTGAGGGTGAGTATGGTCACACTGGGTCACACAAAGATCTCAAGCAGCAGCCCAATTTCTGGCTGCTGCAAAGGCAGACACGAAACAACAAAGTGTTAAGCAAGGCTAGACTGTGGCTTGGTTCCTGTCCTGGAGCCAGGACAGGCTGGCTGGTCTCTTGGGCTTTAGTTTAGAGCACTGAGAGCTGCAAGCTGGATGCCAGCAGGAGCAGCAAGGGACTCACTGCAGGGCTCCTGGAGGCCACCCACCACATCTTACCACCTAAAGCCATCAGGGATTAGGGCTCCCCACTGGGGACAGCAATTCAAGTCCCTCCTCCAGCTGGCAAAGGGACTATGACCTGTCTCCACTGCCAGGCATGTGAGTTCAGAAAGCATCAGCTGATGGTGCCTGCCCAGAGCAGCCAGCCCTCTCCAGCTCCTCCACACTGGGAGAGGATGCAATGGGAATCATGAAACACAATGCCCTGCTTGGCAACATGACCTCACCACATCCAAACGGGCATCACATCCCATTTTTCCAGTCTCTCCGTGGCTGTACATCACCACCCTGGCAAGGGTTGGGGAGCTGCCAGCACCTCCTGTCTCCAGCCTTATCTCAGAGATAAGGAGCCATCCCCAGCTGACCTGGGAGGCAGCATATGGAGCAGATCTCCTCCAAATTGAGGATCTTCCAGCCTGATCCCCGTGCAGATTTGCACACACAGCAACATCCCCCTGACAGCTCCTTATCCCAAAGCTCTGCTGCCTCTCTAGTCACAGCTTGCTCCCTTGTAGAAGGCACAGCTCAAGAGTGGAAAGTTTTAGCTGATGCTTTTCCTTTAATTTTTAACTATAAGGGCACAAAAGAGCTTTGGAGCAGTATTAAAAAAAGGCATCTATACCAGGGGGTCCTTGTTAAACTCATCTTTACTCTGTCTTTCCTGCACGGGGCAAAACACAGAGGTCATTTATTACCTGGCAGGTCTTAGCAGAGCAATCACTGTAGTGGAACAGCAGGGACTCTCCTGAGAGGGAGAAGTCATGCCCAAAGCAGATTTCTACTGGAGGAGCAGTCAGGAAAAAAATCAAGGAGAGAACAAGCTTTTCCCTAATTAAACTTTTCAAGCAGAACTCCTTCAGCAGCCCAGGCTTATAAAGGAGCACAGGAGGTTCAGCTGCAGTTTCCAAGCTTTCGGTGGAGAAGGAAAAAGGGATGTGAGGGAAGAATGAAGAAGGGGAGAATGAACTTGGCTGGTATGGGGGTTCCAGGCAGCTGGAGCCTGTTTAACCTTGTGTGAAGGCACAAGTTCAAATCACTGAATTGCAGAGCAGAGACAGGAACACCCAGCTCCCTATTCACTCCCACTGGACATCATTTAGCCCCAGGAGGGGCTTTGCCTGGGGATGTGCAGTGGATGCACAACTCAATGTGTCACCTACACCAGGGCCCCCAAAGCTTAAGGGACCAGCAAGTCCCTTGATAACAAAAAGCAACTTCTTACATTATCTTTTATTCTACTAAACCCATTTAAGTTTTAGCCCTTCCATGCAGGAGGACCCTTCTATTAGCAATGGTGGCTAAGTCATTGCTCAGAAAGAACAGCAGAGTGTCTCTAGAAACTTACTGGCACCTCCTTCAACCCCACACTGCTCTGATGACCAGCTCATCTGCAGCCCACTTTTCCATCCTGGTGCAGGCTCTGGAGCTTGCCCTCAACAAGCCAGCTATATTGCACTGGTGTTTCCATGAAACTTCTCCTGGAGGATCAGCCAGTTCAAAAATAACCCCAGTCTTGTTAGGGTATGATTTAGAGATACACCCAGTCATTAAAGAAAGAAATAAAGTCATTGTTTTCCCTCGCTGAGTTATTTTCCTCCCATCACGGGTTGTTAGCTGCAGACTTCAGGTGACATTTCACCTGATGGAACAGAGCAGGGGTTGAAATAACATCTCCCACAGGGGTCATTCCCCTCGACTAAAGGAAGCAAAGCAGTGTAGAGAGCTGGGAACAAATATATGTACATATTTTCAAGCAGAGCAAGCAAAGCCCAGTGCCTGCCAGCAGCTCACACATCGGAGTAGAACCAAGGTGAGGAGCTGCATCACACCATTTATATATATATTTATATTTGCACTTGTACCCACCTTTGGCCCAGGACTGCCTTGGCCAAGCCCAGCCTGATGCCCAGCACGAAGCTCTTGCCCACATGAGTTGCCAACCACAAGCCTGTGCCAAATGCAACTCCGCAAAGTCCTGCACACCAGGGACCTGCCCATGTTCCACTGGGTCATGGAGATGCTTGTCTTGCTGCCCAGCACTGGGATTCCAGTCCTGCACACCAGGGACCTGCCCACCTTGCACTGGGTCATGGAGATGCTTGTCCTGCTGCCCAGCACTGAGATTCCAGCCATGACCAAAGTGAACCCACACTGGCCACAGAGCAAAGCCAAAAAGCACATCTTCCTCAGCCCTCTCAGCTTCAACAACTGCTCTCAGTTGACACAGCAATTATTCAAATTTCATTTGTCACACTGCAAAGCAGCAGGACAGAAACAAGCTGGGTGCTCCCTCCCTGCAGACCAGCTTTCCCATCAGGATTTCAAGCTCAGCTGGCTCTGAAATCCCAGAGCCATTTCAATATGTTGTGTTGCTGCATAATCGGTGCAGCATCATTAAGAGGAAGACACAAGTTTATTTTCTCTTCAATTCAGGATTTTTTTCTCCCCCCCACTAGATGAGTTTTGCTTAGCAGGGAACCAGAGATAAGCCTCGTGCAGGGTGAGAGCTCTGATGTTTTTATAAAGCATCTCTCATAAGGCAGACATTAAACAGGAAGCCTTTATTGACTTTAAACTCACTTCATAAGACATTTACACGGAGAGGAGGAAGAGCAGGAGCTCCCAACCACCCAGGCTGGATTGCAGTCAAACAAAGATGAGCCCATGTATTGTTCCAGCACACAAATGATCTACAAACGCTGGGCAGCCCAGGCTTTAAAGCTGCAACACACTCCTGGGAAAACTAAAACATGGAGCCATCCCAGTCTGGGCTTCTTCCTGCTCAGCCACCGAGGTGCAGTTATCCACCATTATCCTTTCCATAAGTTAAACTAGCATGGAAAAAGTATTAAAGCGATGTGGAAATTAAAGTTATTAAAGGAGCACGTGGAGGGGAAGGAGACATTGCTGGTGCAGGTGAATGGAGGAGCAGCAAGGCAACTCTGATTGTGGAGTGGTTTGTGTTGAAGGGGATCTCAAAAATCATCTCATTCCACCTTCCACTAGTCCAGGTTGCTCCAAGCCCATCCAGCAGCCCCCTCTAACTTGTAACCACAACTCTCTCAAGTCTCTCATCCCTCCAAGAAAAGCGAGCTCCTCTGGTGCACAAACAGCATTTCCCTTGCCATGGCCCAGCTATTCTATTGCTCCAGGCCTTTCAAAGCCTTTTGAGGGAAGCTAAAGCCTCTGTTTTCCAAGAAAACCAGGGAGGCAATTGGAGCCAGCTGTCAGGGAGCTCACTACTACACCATGCTCCACCAGCAGAACTGGGATCCTCCACTGGCCATTCACCAGCAGGACAGGGAAGTTTCAGCCTCCTCATATACCTGGTTCTTACTTCAGTCAACACCTCTCCTCACCCTCCCCAAAAAGCCCCTTGGCACACTGGCAGTGTCCCTGTGCTACAAGCTTTGGAGAGCTTTTCATTACACATCATAAACTCATTATTGTGTCATAAAGGAGATAACACAGAGCCAACTATGAATACAGAAGGCCTGGCCGTGTAAATTGGCTTTTTTTTACAATTTTTTTTCTTCACTAACTTGACAAAGGAGATCCTCCTTATTGGGATCAAGCTGAGCAACCCACTCCCAGTCCAGGAGGAAAGTGTGGAAATACCCAAACCTAATTACAGGCATTTCCCAAGAAATATGCCATTCGAGGAAACACTTCAGATGCTCTTGCCCGCTGCACAAATTGCAGCCCTACCTCCTTCTGAGGTTGCTGACAGATGTATCAGATCTCCCTTTGTTCCAATTACATTAAGCAACGAGCCTGATTTGATTAGGCAGGAGGAAGGCAGCAAATCAACATGTTCTCACAGCAGGAGTGGTGGGTCCTGACCAGCCCCTCAGCCCTTTTAGACCCAAATCCCACCGTCACTGTAGGAGCAGGACAAGAACCATTCCCAGGGGGCCAAGCACTATCAGAAAGGCTGTTCTGCACATGCTGAGAAAGGGGTTTCAGCTCAGACACCACCTAAAAGGGGTCTCAGCTCAGACACCTGGGGCTATTTCAGATGCTCCTCAGGCACCACCTAAAAGGGGTTTCAGCTCAGACACCTGGGGCTAATTCAGATGCTCCTCAGGCACCACCTAAAAGGGGTTTCAGCTCAGACACCTGGGGCTAATTCAGATGCTCCTCAGACACCACCCAAAAAGGGTCTCAGCTCAGACACCTGGGGCTATTTCAGGCACCACCCAAAAAGGGTTTCAGCTCAGACACCTGGGGCTATTTCAGGTGCTCCTCAGGCACCACCCAAAAGGGGTCTCAGCTCAGACACCAGGGACTATTTCAGATGCTCCTCAGGCACCACTCAGTGCCCAGGTGTCACCAATACAGCCCTAGCCTGCATGGCTGCAGCCACAAGCCCTCCCACTCCCACATCAGCAAGCATTAAAGTTTGCAAAATCACATTCATTGCCTTCTAACCCAGCACAGATTTCTGCATTGGGGTCTATTCATTAGCTGCGAGTTGTTTAGAAAGAGTTCCTACAGTCAGACAAGGAGAAAAACCCACCAGTGCCTGACATCTGGAGGCTTTGGCTTTAATTCCACTGGTGAAAACAGCTGATGGCATTTTCTTTCTGTTCTGGGAACATCCACCCATGAGTTCCAACTGCACAGAGCTTTTAGGAAGAGCCACAGAGAGAGGAGAAAACCCCAAACACGAGAATGACTCAGCCCCTTGCTGGGGTTTTAGGGGGACATGCCCCAAGGGCTCTGTCCCAGCTCCAAGAGACCTTTCCCAGCTGCTCTCCCAGTCCATTCCAGTGGCACTAAGCAGGTGTGTGGCTGGAGGCTCCCACACTCACCCAGAGGAAATCCACCCAGCATTCCCAGTCCCTCCATCCCCACTCAGTAGCTTGGTGGGGGTCAGTGGGTGCTGGTTGCAACACAGCAAATTTCCTTCCATGGGAAGATCCTTGGGAATCCCCACACTTGAAAACCATCAAGCAAGAACAGAAAAGATCTGTGGGCTCTTTTTTTCCCCATAATTAGCTGTAGGATGTGGCTTGTCTTGCCAAAGAACCAGCTTGTCTGGGATCTCATGAGAACACCATTCCCCATTTTCACCCAGACAGGACACATATCCCAGACCAGAGGCTGTGAAGCATTTCCCACTCTTATCCCATAAAACAAACCTTCCTAGCCCAGTTTCCCTCCAGCTGATGTGAAGATGCTCCAGTCCAAGGGATAACACCAGGGATGTCAACCAAACACAAGGAAATAAATCAGAGGAGTCCCAAACACTGTTTTGCTGTGGAATTTTGATGGAATTCCCTCCTGTCCCCTTTGCAGACCAGGAGAAGCCTTTGGCTAAGCTGGAGTTCATCCCATCCCACTCCCAACTCCTTTGAGAAAGTTCCCAACACCCAACCCTTGGTTTTACCAGGGAAAAAAATCCTTCCCTGGCTTTGCAATGCAGCAAGAAATGGAGAAGCCAGCCTCACTTTCCCCTGCTTTACTGGTGGGCCTTGGGATTAAAGATTCCCACTTTAGCAGAGATAATAATTGCAGAAGTAATTGGAATGAGTCATCACTGGAAATGATGGAACCCAAATGCCTTTGGGTTATCTATTCCCATTAAATAGGGCTGGTCAGTGGGCTAAATAATGGAGGATTTGGGGTTTGGCTTTTTGGGGGTGGGTAACAGAGGGAAAGCAGGGGTGGGACTTGCCAAAAAGAAGCAGGTGATGCACAGGCTTTATCTCACCAAGGGATTATTTTAAGGCTGAGATGCAATTCTGGTCTGGTTTTTAAAGAAAAGCTTTGCAGCAGACTAGAGTTCCACCTAAAATCACCCCCCAAAAGTTCCAGACAACTCAAATTCAGGGCTCAAAGTCACCTTTTAATCAGGCTTTTCCAGGAAGGGGAGCCCAGCTGGGCACACTTGAGTAGAAAATTCCCAACCAAAGGGAGCTCCTCCATCACAACCAACTCATTCATCAAAGCAAATCATCTTCTCTGCTCCCCAGAGTCTCCCTTGGTGGCTCCACACGAGTCCCAACCCCCCAAATGACCTGTGGGGACAAAATTCAGCATCCCAGAGGACATCCCTGGGGATGGAACACCCCATAGAGGAGAGAGCAGTCTCTTCAGGTTTGAGCTGCAGGCTCCTGCTCACTGCAAGGCAAGGAGCCAATTCAGTATTCCCTGGAGGTTCTCCAGCTCACAGCTGCTCAGAAAATTAGATTATTGCTTTGGAGATTGAACTGTGGGGGAGTTCAGTCCCCAGGGCCACGCAGAGAGGAGCTTTTGAGCTGCTGGGAGGAGGTTTTGCTCCCCTACAGCCTCTGCCCAGCCAGAGCAGAGGACACAGGGACAGATGGAGGTCCCCTGGGAAGGACTTTCTACCCCAAACTTCATACATTGATTAAAGAGGAACCAAATATTCAATCCCCTTTATGCCTCCTTCATACAAGTTCCCACATCCCTCATTTTTTCCCCTCCAGGAGCAACGTGGTCCATTGAGATGTATCCAGAAGGCACAGTGAGCAAAGGAAGAGAAATCACTCCTGGAAAAGACAAGTCTTCCCATTTCCCACCACCAGCACTGCTTTAAAGGAGGAAACAGGCACAGCCCAAAGCCCGTGGATGGAGGAATAAATAATCCTTGCACAGGATCTGTCCATCCATCCCTCCCCATTGTTTCTCCATGACTCTCCCCATCTCCTGGGAGCTGTTCCAGGTCACTCCCTGAGGCATTACAGGGGTTGTGGCCTCAGCCCTGGTGACAAGGGACTCACAGCTCCCAGTTTATTTCATCCCCTTCCAGCCCAGGCTCTCCTTGGGAATGATGTGGGATCCCTATGCTGAGCTTCTCCTGGGGAGGAAAAGCTCGCTGCCTGAGCACCTACATCACCCTGTCCACGAACTTGTGCTACCACAGGAGGCACCAGGAGCTTTCCCAGCAAGGAGATTTCCTCCCAGGAGCTGCCTTGTCTCCTGAAAAAGCACAATGAGAGATGCCACCACTCGAGGGACAAGGGACACAACCTTTCACCACCTTGGCTTCTCCTCGCCCTGGCTGTGCTGTGGCCTCTCTGCCAAAACCTTTTCATTAGCTAAAAGCTCGAGTTACTTTTGGGATGCACAACAGGGTGGGGTGTTTTTTAATGGCAGCTCAATAGTGGAAGACCTTTCACGAAACACACGCCCCTCCTTCGACCTTTGCATTCGAGGGGGAATAAATTTATGTGTCACCTCTGTGCCTCTCATTGTTTCACACCATCCCACAGCTTTGCTCCCTTCCCAGAGAGGTCACTACACTCATCATCCCTGAGTGTTGCTTTTACTCAGGAAAGGCATAACAGGCAAACAGAAAACCAGCGTAAAAACATCCCAAAACCCTAAAAATAAAGCAAAATCAGGAGTAAGATGCTCTTTAAGCTGCCCAACAGTTTCCAGCTTCACTTGCAGCACTTCTCTTATCTCCCTTCTCTTCACACAGGCACAAAAACACCAAAAAAGTTCAGCAAAAGGCAAAAATCAGAACTTACCTTGCAGGACAGAGATCCCATTTTCATCAGTCAGGACCTCCCTTGACTGAGTTTTCATCTTCCCAGGGCTCAGGGGATGGAGGGCACAGCTCCCTCTCTCTCCTCCTTTCCTCCTGGCTCCCAGAGGGGTTATCCCATTCATCACCCCACGGCAGGAGCCCTGGAAAAACAGCTCCTCTCTACTCCTGGAAAAGAGGAGCCAAGAGATGGAGATCAAGTCCTTTAATAAGGGTGGGGAGGTTGTTTCCCTCCCACCCACCCACCCACCCTGGCCTTCCCCCCAGCTGTTTCCTATAAACTCCTTCCCACTTTGGGATGGAGAAGCTCCTCATCTCCTTGGCTTGGAGCTCAGTGGTCCAACAGGCCAGGGATGACCTACCTGGGGAGGTTCATATTGGAGTATTTACTGTGCCAGGCAGGGTTTCTCCTCCAGGCACGGAGATGGATCCATGAGGAGCAGCTGGAGATGCTCAGCTCGCTGTGGACTTCTGGGGATTGTGGAGCTGCTGCTTCCCAAAATCTTCCTGGAGGTTGGGATGGGGTGGGGGTTGCACAGGTGATACTGGGCAGCCTCGTGGGGAAACTGGTTCACCTGGAGATGGGCAGGAAAGGGCTCTTCCCCAAAAGTTCCTGCCCAAGGGATTGGACAGGCTTAGAGAAGCCCCAAGGAGTGATAACCAAGGGGAGAGATCTCCAAAAGAACTGGGATTTGCGTCTGTGAGGTGTTTGGGGAGAGCTTAGAACATAAAACCAAGTGTGCTTTGGTTCTCATTTCCCTGGTTTTTCAGTGATGTTCCCAAGGTGTATCCTTGGGGGTTGTAAATAGGTTTTCTGATGCAATCCCACGCTCCTGATCCTTCACCAGAATAACTTCTTATCCTGGTATCACAGCACTTTTCTTTATGCTTTGTCTCCCAATACTGAGCTCCTGATAATGACAGAAAATGTCAAGGAATCATATTTTAAAAACCTATATATTAAAAATAGCTTGGTAACATCATTCCAGACCCCATATCCCAGGTAGAGGCTTTAATCCCAGTTTTTAAGGAGAGGAAAAAATACACATTCAAGCATCTTCTTGAGTGACAATAAAACACACATTGTTTTATTTTTATGGATTAGGGATGTGTCAGGTAGCCCTCGTGTTACCAGGTGCAAATACTCATCACTTGCTTCTTATACCTGGTCAGAAGAAATGATCAGAAAACTTTATTGCAGCTGCAAAGCTTTACCAAACTGTGTTTTCTTCTCTCTTTGCTTTGATCTGCTCAGTTACAGGTGTTAGGGGTTCTTCCTCTCATCAAAGCCTTTCACTAGAAAGAAGGGTCTTTGTTATTTCTGTATATGCTTGGTGGGAAGGGTTTTTATCTTATTTAAAATCACGGTTCAAATTTTGCTCTGAGGATGGCAGGACTTCCTTGGAGAGCAAAGTCTGTGTTGGTTTCTAGGTGGTGGTAGAATCATGGAATGGGTTGGGTTGGAAGGGACCTTAGAAACCATGGGCAGGAACACCTTCCCCTATCCCAGGGTGCTCCAAGCCCTGTCCAACCCAGCCTTGGACACTTCCAAAGCTTGTCTGGGAGACCCAATCCAACACATGTGGACTTGCAAAAGGCTCTGAAATGGGGGGATGATGTTATTCCCTCTGTCCAGCTGCTGCACAAAGCCTGTGAGACTGGGGGAGATGCTCACTCTGAGCTCCTGTTTCCTCCTGCAGGAGCTGATCCCAGCCTGGACAGGCTCTACATCTCTACCCAGGAACCAGGAGGGGACATCCTCGGCCCCAGTGGCTTTGCAAAATAACTCCTAATTAGCGAAATGCAAGAATTCCACTGTGAAAACAGTTTCCACCCAGCCTGGAAATGACCTCAGCTCTCAGCCACGCCACCCCTTCCATTGGGTTGTGCTGCACATCACAGCAGTGCCAGCCTTTGGTGGGACTCCAGTCAGAGATCAGGTCACCCACCACGAGGGATTTCCTCTGGCTGCTCTCCCTCTCAGCCACTAATTGGGGTCTGTCTTGCAGTTCTCAGTACCAACATCAGCAGGGAGGTTTTTGGTATGGAAAATGGAACATCTTTCCTTCAAGAGGCTGTTTCATGATGACATGTAGTCATCCAGAGGAGGCAGGATGATGCACCCACACCCAGAGCTGAATTCTGGCATGTTTGACCCTTCTCACACAAAACCAGCCTGAAAACCAAATAATTCTGGCAATACTCGACGCCTGTGTCCGCTTTCCTGTACTTTTGGGGTGGTGGTGGTGCTGCTGTCCACATGGACATCCCATGGGATGAAGGGTGCCTGGGAGATCTCTGAGGTCTCTCACCTCTGTTTTCATGAAACCTGCAGAAAATTTTTGTTTGTGGCTCTGGCAGGTTTGGTTGGACTTGGAAAAAGAGGGAAATAATAAGACCAGCAAGGAGCGGGGTAGGAATAACATGTACATTCCCACATGATGCCTCTACATCCCCCACTGTTAGGAAAGTGCTCTGATATTTCCTATTGTCCATTTTTTTATGCCAGAAACACCTTTGTTTCCTGCTGCAGATGCCTGGAAACCATTATTTACCATATTATTTAAAATATTACCCTTATTATTCGCTCCTGTAATGCGGAGAATAAACCCCTTGCAGCACAGAAATTGGAATTTGGTGAAGGTTCACAGGGGTGAACCCCACCCTGCCCTGCTCTCTGCAGGCACTTTGCCTTCCTGGAACGTCATTTTTGCAGCGATTTCATCCAAAAGTAAGGCAGACTTTATATTTATTATCCTTTTTTATTCTGGGGACCTCGCTGGATTTGTTTGGTTCTCAAATCTGTGGCCGGGGAAACAATACACTGATTATTTATTACGAGGGAAGGAGAAAAACAGGTAGAGGGTTGGGTTTTTCCCCCCCCCCAGGAGCCAGTTTCCTAAGGAAATGAGACCTGTTCCATTAAGTGTGTGGAGAGGGAGGTCACACAGTCACACCAGTAGGGAGTGTGCTCAATATCCCACGTTTCTGAGGTGAAATCTGAGAGCACAGAGTGGTGATCTGAGGTTGGGGGCAGAGAGGGACTCATTTTCTCTCCTCTGCAGCTCAGCACTTGTGGGGCAGAGCCTGAGGCTGTGGGGCCAAAGTTGGCTGAATCTTGTAGGCTTCAAAAATACGACTTCCCTTGCAGCCAGATGGGGGTTTGAGAGTTGTTGGGGATCTCAAGCCTTTCTGAGATGCTCAAGAAGCCACTCCTTGTGAATCCCAGAGGGGTTTCCACTGGCTCTCTTGTAGTTAGGCATGACAACTCAGCCTCAAGACACTTGTCTATATGAAGAGGACAGGAGTTGAGCTTTCTGTTGTTCCCTGGGCTCATTTTCTTCTCCAGTTTCCCCCTAGCTGCCCTGGAAGGGATAAATCCAGGGAGCTCACCAAAGGGAAGGCACTCAAGCACTTAAGAGCAGTGCACATTTGCAATAACTCAATCATGAAATAGCTAGCCAAGGATCCAGGGCCATCGTCTCAGATGGCAACAGCACAGGGCAAGTTAATAATAGTCATTGTTACATGATTCAATTAGGTGGGCAGGAATCGTTTCTGCAAGATTCATAATGGGTTTAATGATGGTGTTTAGTTACCCAGGACAATATTTCTTCTCTCTTCACGAGTTCCTGGAAATCAAGGATCTTGAGTTGTAAAATATGTGTTTGAAGACAGAGTTGTGACCCTCTGAAGGTCAGCTGGATGTTATCTTGCAGTCCTACACCTCTTGAATTGTCCTGTGAGCAGGAGCAAGGCTTGGGTGGGAATATGGCATGGCATTTTGGGCAAGTTTGGCTTTTGAGCCAGGAGGCAGACTCTGTGGAGGGAGGTTTTCCCCCTTAGGAGCCAGTTTTCCAAGGAAATGAGGCTTATTCCATTAAGCTGTGTGGAAGGGGTGGTCATACAGCCACACCATTAGGGAATGTGCTCAACATCCCCCATTTCTGAGGGAATCTGGGAGCCCAGAGATCCCTGACATCCACCTTGCTGGCATTGCTTTAGAGGAGGTGGTGCAGCCACAGCCCAGTTTGGTGTCTGTGTCCTGCTATGCTGCCCCATTCCCTGGACACATCCAGCAGCAGGCCAGCCCCAATTTGGGGGGTCTCCCATGGCACTGTGGCTGGGTGGCCCTGAGGACCTCCACGTGGCATTTCACCTTGGCTGGGGTGGTGGCAAGATGGGCCCAAGGCTGGGAGTGGGAGAGGAGCACGATGCTCTCAAACTGGACTTTTTGGGCCATGGGACATGCTGAGCCACCCTACGAAACATTTCCTGCTTGTGAATTGCCAGCAGGGACATTTTCCTAGAAATTGTGCTCCGTTTTGTCCCTCTCATTCTCTGTGAGGCCATAAAAACACACAGAGCATCTCCAGTGACACAGAGCTGGCAGCTGCCGATGTCTTCACACTGCTGGGAATTGTTTCATGGGGTGGTTTGCTGTGGAAGTGCAAACTGGAGTCAGGGTGGCCTGGAACACCAACAGATGGACATTGAGTCGTATCAAACCAGACCTTGGCAGCTCTTTCCTCACCCTGCTCCCAAATGCCACCCAAATGCACGGTTGGCATGAGCTGGATGAACCAGCAGACACTCAGTGGGTTGGTTCCTCCAGCAGGATGCCACCAGTGGGTTGTTGAGGGGAAGCAGCTGGGCAGCAGAACAGAATGTCTGGAAGAGCAGCTCACTGTGTCCTCCCAGTGTGAGATCAACCAGTGCCCCTTGACAGAAAGACCAAGTCAACGCCGAGACCCAACTTTACCAACCCCAAGAGCCCAGGGAGGCACTGCAGGTGGACCTGCCAAGGCAGATGTCTTTCAGCAGCTGGATATCCACCCTTGGAAACAATCAGCAGGAGGGAAGGAGAAGCCACAACTCTTGTTCCTGGTGAGCAGCACAGGAGACACGTGCCCTGACTTTGCAGTAGAGAAACAATCCCTCCATGTGGTTTGGAGACACAGCGAACAATTCGTGGCTCCCAAACTCTTCCTTTCATCACTTTTCAGTAAAAAAACTAGGTTTTGGGCATGAGTTGTCCCAGTTCTCAGCCTGGTCAAGGCTGTGAGTGAAGACACCCAGCTTTCAGCTCTCGATGTGAACTCACACCTTCTCCCAAGAGGAAAACCAACTTGGTTCTGTTGCGTTAACCCAAAGTGACGTTCTCACAGAGCAAGGCTGCTGCTGGATGTGTCAGCGTGGACATCTTCTCACACCACCCTTCCCTGGCAAAATGAAAGTGTTGTATAAGGCTGGATGTAGATTTGTCATCAGCTTTTAACGAGGATAAACTGTTTTACTGATGTCACGGTTAGATTCGAGCATCTCGTTCCAAAGCTGCTCACAATGGGGGAAAGAAAATTAAAGAGAGGAAGTCACAGTGAGAATGTTCTTGACAGGGTTTGTAGATGTCTGGTACACAGGAGGGTGTGACCCTCTCGTGCTGGGGTTGTTGAGGTGTCTGTGCAGGGCCAGGAGCTCGACTGGATGGTCCTTGGGGGTCCCTTCCAGCTCAGGAGAGTCCATAATTCTCTCCTGGTGGCTTCTCTCAGGAAGCAAAGGATGGCTTCCCATCTGTGCTGCTTTACAAATCAGGGGTGCCCCAAACTGAGGCTCGACCATCTCTCCAGGTTGTGGGGTTTTTTCTGAATTCAGCCAAACGATGGGATTTTTGTGGGGTTTTTTTGGGGGGTTGTGCAGGGCCAGGAGTTGGACTCAAGGATCCTTGTGTGCATCTTTCAACTCAGGATATTCTATGATTCTACAATAAATTCTGCTTATTCTCAAGAGCCAGGAGATGCTATTTGTTCTGGGAAGAGAGAAGTAGCTGCAGCTCTCAGCTGCTGAGCCCTTGCAGCACAGTCCAAACCAGGCGACTTCTGTCGTGTTTCTTTTTGTATTTACTTGGGCATTTTAAGTTCTTCCCTTTTTTTTCCAATGAGGGCTAAGCCCAAATTTCACCATTTAATAAATAAATTCATTTTAAAGATGCTGTCATTTGCAAGGAGACAACAATTGGTAAGTGTTGGTGGGAACAACCCCGTGCTGACTCTGCCTGTGGGTTCACCGGGGCTGTTTGAAATGTCAGGGCTACAGAAGACACTGAAAAGGTGAAGATCTTACCCTACAGAGTAGATTTGTGGGCAAAAATGGGGAAAGTGGCCTGAAACTCACATACATCCCATCCCACCACACCTGCCCTGAACTGGAGTGAATTTGGGTCACAGCTGGAGCAGAATTTCCAACCCAGAGTCTTCAGCTCTGAGCTCTGCATGCCAGAATCCCTCTCCTTGCTGCAAGAACATTATCACACTGGCTCGATTAAATCTTATTAAAAGAAACCATTTATCCCTAGAGGGGGAAAAAAAAAATCAGAATAAAGCAGAATTTGACAAAGCTCTTTGGATCTGCCACTGCAATCCCTGCTTGAGAAAAAGTTGGAAGAGGCAGCTGGAAACCCTTCAGGTGCTGGTGACAAAAGCTCTTTTGTGATGGCCCAGAAAGCAGTGACCACAAAAAGGGTTCCGTGAGGTTTAGAAGCCCGGGAGTGTTTCTGTTTGATGGTGGATTAATCTCCTTGCAGACAATAATCACATTCCATCCCTCTCTGGTCCTGTTAAGGCTCTTGCTATGATCTTCTGATCTTTCCTATTGATTTGTGAAATCAGAGGTATCAATCTGACAAGCAAATAAAAGCAAGTTGTGTCCTAATGGGGGTGGGAAAAAGGATAGAACAATTGCAGAACATGCTCTGGTGAGCTCCCAGCACCAGGTTTAACACCTACTGGTCTCCACAGACTTTAGTGAGCTCTTCCCTCCAGAGAATGAAATATTCCTGCCCAGTGACACCAGAATCCCTCAGGTACAGTGGGGCAGAGGAGACAAAGCCTTCCATAGGGCAAAAACCCCACAGGAAACATGATTTTTTCTTTGTTTTACACAATCAAACTGCAGTAAATGCTGTGCTGTGTTCTGGGTTATGGTTTAAATGCCCCTCTGAACTGGAGCAACAAGCCCTTGGGACCAGATCCACTCGTTGTCCAGCCTATATCTGTGTTTGGGATTGACTCCCATTGCCCAGCCTGTATCCATGTTTGGGATTGACTCCCATTGCCCAGCCTGTATCCCTGTTTGGGATTGACTCCCATTGCCCAGCCTGTATCCCTGTTTGGGATTGACTCCCATTGCCCAGCCTGTATCCCTGT
>JAWWEE010000122.1:72209601-72222971 GCA_035221455.1 Xenops minutus
GGTGGGATTGGTGGGGTGTCTGTGCAGGGCTGGGGGTTGGACTGGATGGTCCTTGGGGGTCCCTTCCAGCTCAGCACGTTCTGTGATCCTGATCAAAGCTGTCAAACTCATCACTCCAACAGCTTTGGGTCATTCTGGATGGTGTTTCCCTTGGGAAAGGCAGCATGAGGAGAGGGGGTGTTTTAGGTGTTGGGGTGCCCTTTTGGGGGAAGGAGAGATGACCATGATTTGGAGAGGGGTTGGAGAGGATCTTACACCAAATGTCATAACTGTGACAAGAAACAGCACTGAGCAAAGGTGTCCTGGGGACAGGGAGCAGGAGACACCAGCCCAGGGCCACCCAGGTGGGCACAGGAGGCTGTGAATTGGCTGGGCACCTCTGTGCCCCCGTGTTTAGTTAGTGCCTGCTCCTAAAGGATGTTATTTTACTGGGGAAAGTGGAGGGAAGAGCTGCAGGAGCAGCTGAAGGTCTGGGGATGGGAGGAGGAGGCGCAGGACACACATCTGAGAGTGGTAGGGACGAGCTGCTGGTGTTATGAGGAAAAGGTTAAGGGGTAATTTGTCATTGTCTCTAAGTACCTGCCTGGGAACAGGAATGTGAAACCAGAGAGCTCTTCAGCTCCTGACACAGAAGGACAACAAGGCTGTGAGCTGGAGCGAGGTGGGGGATTTCCTGAGGCACAGGGGAACAAAAGGACAGGAGGAAGGGGTGGCAGATGCTCCAACCCTCTTCAGCCAGCGCTTACAAGCCCCTCTTCCCTTAAATGAAGGGCAACTGCTCCCACTCTGAAAAGTCAAGGCTAATTGGAGCAGAAAAGAATGGAGAATTCGTCCCCCCCTCCATGAAAATACCATCACCAACTTTTTCTTGCAAACTGAGCCAAAAACATTGACACTCCAAATTCTTCTTCAGTGTAATAATTCCAAGAAACTCAGAGAGGCTTCAGGAATTTCAACCCACTTCAATAAATTCCCAAATCAAGATGCCTTATCTTGAGTTCATTACCACAACCCCTGGTCTCCTGCTAGAAGTGACGTGCTTTGATGAGCCACATTTTCTCATTCTGACACGTTTCTTGTGCTGTTATTTCACCCACTGCCCTCTGTGTGCTGCTGGATCTGTTCCCTGGGTGGACTGTCCCTCCTGTGTCACCATCAGCTGGTGGTTCTCACAACACATCCCACAGCTCAGGCACTGAAAAGGTTCCTTTTGCATTATCAGGGGCGAAATTCTCCACCAAAGTCAGTACTGAATGCAGCTTAAAGTCTGGAGATCCCACTTTCCTAATGCCACGTCCACAGGAAGTGTCACCTGGGACTGAAATCTCAATGAAGTCATTTCTTCATTATCAATAATATAATTAAGGCCAGACACAAAATGCATCATATAAATCAAAGGTTTTCCCACACCACATTGGAATGGTGTGAAAAATCCCTCCTGGGGAGCCTGTTTGACTGAAAATCTGTGGCCAGTTTCAAGAATGATCAACACAGACTGGGGGGTCTTTTCCACTGCGGGAAGCTTTTGGAAAAAATCAGGTTTATTTGGCACATGGAATAAAATAGAAGTGTCTCTGCTTAGCTCTGAACTCTGTGGGTATTTCTAGGAGCATCTTAAGACAATTGGATAATTGGATAAATCCCATTTGCTCTTACTAGACACAAGGACAGGAGCTGCACCAGGGGAAAGTTGTCCCTTCAGTGCTGCATGTCCAAAATTTTGGGCTGCCAAGCTTTCAGCTGGACAATGAAATTTTCATCCAAACACAAGATGAAAAGCTCCTGGGCAGCTGAATGCAACCAGCCAGCCAGAGTTATGGGAAAGGGCTGGTTATGGGAAACATCTGGGCCGAGATGGGAATTCCCTGCTCTCCACTTGTTCCCTGGACTATTTTAGGATGGTTTCTCCATAAAGTGGAAGTGCATCTTCTCCAGGGCCCCAGCTGTGTGACTGAGGCATGGAATAAAGCAGGTTTTAGTTAGGCTCAAATCATCCAAAGGAAAAAAACTTGTCTTTTATGGCCTGGTTTCTACAAGAACAATGGAAAATCTCCGGGTCATTTCAAGGGGAGAAGAATGAAATGTGTTATGTGCACATTCCTGGTGATAGCTATCCTTACCAAAGTTATTCCCTTTGCCCATGGAAAACACGCTGATAAAGCCCAGGATCACAAAGAGCAGAGCCTGCTGACAGCTTGGCTCGTGGGTTATCACAGCCTGCAAAGCCAAGAGCAGCTTCTCCGTGGGGCTGGAACCAGTTGTCCATCTGTCCAGTGTGGATGCACAGCCTGGGGACATCTGTCCAACCTCAGCACTCATCTCTGCAAGGAATAAGGGGGTTTATGTGCTCAGGGAGTTATCAGAGCTGGTTGTGTTAGTTCCAAGAGAGCCCTAGAATATTGACAGGCAGGGAGCAGAGCTGGGGTGGTTTCTTGTGTGGGGATGGGATTTCAGCTCGCCCTGGGTGACAGGGTGTCTCTCACCACTTCTCCTGCTCTTTGCTCTGAAGAGGAGAGTGGCCACCTCATCCCACCCTCTTTTTTTGGTGTGGAAAAGCCAAATTGCACTTTGTGTTTTGACTTCAGGTGGGTTGCAAAGAACACCCTCCTGCTTGTATTGAAGTCAGAGGTAACAAACATGTCAATCCTCATGGAATACTTATCCTGGACCATGAGTAGGATCTGTTGGACCCAGGATTTACCTGCTTTCATGTCCTCTGGCATGTCAGAGGCAGGCACTGTAATTCCTGCTAACAGCCTGGGAAGGCAAAGTGCTTAGGGATGTTTTCCAACACTGGCTGGCCCTGAGAGACACCTGTGACACAAAATTTTAGATTATTATCTAAAATAAGAAGAAACACATCCTACTTTCATCTCTAGGCGCCCACATCCATGATCCAGGAACACAAGGGTCTCCCTGACTCAGCTCATCTGATGGGCTGCTTAATTTCTGGAGCTGCTTTACCTCTTTCAATACAGGATCCCACCTTCCCAAAGAGGCCTTGTAGAGAACACATCTGGAGCAGAGAAAAGGGACTTTCTTTCCTGCTGCAGCTGGTTGGTGGCTCCAGGATCCACCTAAAGAGCAAGGGGTCAGTAGGTGATGCTGTGATGGTGTGAGTCTGCTTGTGCTCCAACAACAGGATTCTCCAACACCAAGACCTCTCTGCTGCTGCTGAAGCTGCTCCACTTTGTCATGAAGGACAAGAAGAGTGATGGACTTAGTTGGGGCAGTGACGACAGACCACCTTTTCCTCCTCCTCCTCCTCACCATTGTATCATAGTCAGGCACCTTCCCTGCCTCTCCTTCTGCCTGGCACTCCAATTCTCAGCCCTAGCTCCAAAGGAATGTCAATCCAGATCCCTCCAGAGCCAAAGGATGATGTCCCAACCCCCAGCCTGGGAGGGTCTTGGCTCCCTTCCTGAAATCCACATTGTTAGGAACCTCTACAGGCGAGTCTGTACAGCTCTGCCCTTTAGCAGGGCAGAAAACGGGGAGATGACCCAGCTGGGAGAAGGATTTATGGTCAGACAATGAGGATTTTTCATGGTGTGACATTTTATTGTGCACTGATGTGTTGTCATGAGTCCCATGAGTCACCACGAAGGCTGATCTCTGACTTCTCAATCCTCAGCTCCTCTTTTGTCTGCTGGGTTTGCTTCTAAAGGGATTTAGTGCTAATGAAATTAAGATCTTTTGCTTCTGAATGAATGAATGAATGAATAGTGACTCTGGTTCATGAGAAAGGGGCTACAGAAGCATCTGATGGGGCTGTGGGATGGATCAAAGAATTAGAGGCAATCTTTTTTCTTATAACAGGCCTTGTAGTTCCTCTTTTGGAGGGAGATTTGTTCAGGAGAAACTGAACATCCTGAGTCTGCAGCTCAGGGGAGATCTGTGTGAAGGACGTGCTGTGGAATTGAAACATCAACATGTGCTTTTGTCATGGAAAGCATCAAGTTAAAAAATAAAAGGTCCACTTTGTGTTTGTGGATTTTGCCCAGAGAAGCTGTGGCTGCCCCTGAATCCCTGGGAGTGTCCAAGGCCAGGTTGGAGCACCCTGGGCTGGTGGAAGGTGTCCCTGCCCATGGCAGGGGGTGGAACTCGATGGGCTTTAATGTCCCTTCCAACCCAAACCATTCTGTGATTCCATAAATTATGCAGAAATAAATTCCCTGCTAAACAGGAGACACAATTCTGCACTGGCCTGGAAAGTTTAAGTGTCCCACATATCTCAGTTCAAAGCATACTTTTCCTCCTTAAACTTCTTGCACAAAAATTACCCCTATTTATGTGAAACAATTTCCTTACACGCAGCGACCTCCAGGCCATCCAATGTCACATTTTGTATCAGAAAACGAGATGACAAAACTTTCCAATGTGCAAAAATAATTCACTGCCAGGAGAACATTCCTCTAACATCCAGTATAGGTAATTCTTGCAGCAGTTTGACAACTGGAAAATTAGCTATGCCTGTCCTGGGCATTTTCTAATTCCTCCTTCAACAATGACAAATTCTCCCCCAATTAGGCCTGTACAAAGCACTTAAAAAAAAGATAGCTTTGAATATTTATATTTTTTTATTCTGTCATAAAACAAAAAGGCATGTTTGCACTTTTAACTTCTAGGTAGTTATTGATAATTCTTTATATTCTTAACAGTCTCCTGCTCTCTGCCAATTCACCCATGGTTATAATCAGGGCACTTCCCCAATTTGCAGCCCCACCATTTTTCTACAAAGAAGACTAAAATACTGATTTATATAATAGCACCCACATTCTTCCCAGCTTGTTCACAACTTCATTCTCTTGGGCTCCCTTCCCACCTAAATAAGACCTGGCACAATTCTGGCAGCCAAGCAGAGCACTCAAGGGAGCCACAAGAAGAGCAGAGCATCCTACTCAGATTTTTTTCTTACAACTGTATTTAAATATGAGCACAAAAATTAACAGTCCTGCAATTCCCTTAAAAAGACATGAGTGTCAGAGCAGGAAGTCATGATGTATATAAATATATACATATACTGTCATTGGTCTATCCAATTTCAGGCTGAGCTTATAGTCTACCTAAAATAAAATAAAGATATCCTGACTGGAGAGATGTATTTCCACACTGCCCCCCCCAACCTGTGCTGCTTTTAATGTTGTGCATCAGCTCCAGTACTGTTAAAACAACTCTAAAGCTCTACAGGCACATCTGCTTCTGCTCCTGACACTTCAAGAACTTCTTTCATCCAAGCAGAGAATCATGGAATGGTTTGGGTTGGAAGGGATCTTAAAGCCCATCCTGTCCCACCCCCTGCCATGGGCAGGGACACCTCCCACCAGCCCAGGCTGCTCCAAGCCCCATCCAACCTGGCCTTGGACACTTCCAGGGATCCAGGGGCAGGGATCTGAGGATGGGTCAGGAAGGCTGGTATCCCACTTATGCCAACATCTGCTCTCAATTCCAAGCCTGACAAGGAGGACAATGATTCATTTCAGAGTCAGGATATAGAACTAAACACACAGGTAAGACACAGTCCTGCAGCTGAGCTCTGTGTCTGCTGCCGTGGCTGATGAGCCCTGCAAGGACCCTTCCCAGGACAATCAGCAGGAGCATTGTCTGCTCTCACCTCCAAGTTTCTCATGGCCCTTTGCCTGCACAAA
The DNA here is from genome assembly GCA_035221455.1 of Xenops minutus. Classification (NCBI taxonomy): domain Eukaryota; kingdom Metazoa; phylum Chordata; class Aves; order Passeriformes; family Furnariidae; genus Xenops; species Xenops minutus. The sequence goes on from JAWWEE010000122.1 coordinate 72,215,250, forward strand.
TTTATAGCATAAATATATAATATAAATGTATCCAGTTGGCCAAAGGGCTCAGCTACTTGTTCTGTGGAGCTCAAAGCCAGGAAAAGTGACACATACCTTGTGAACACTGGTCCAAGAACTTGGGAAAAAGAAGCCTACAAAACCAAAAAGTTTGTAATCAGCAATGGGTATTTTAATTTAAGTAAACCACTTACATTCAGTTGGACACTGAGAGCTCAAATCTCAGCAACCAAACCATTTTCATGCTTCCTTTCCTCACTCCACACAACTGGAACATCCCCACAGGTTATGTCTTTCAGAACTTCTTCCCCAAAAGCTACTTTTGTAGGTGGTTTTAATTCTCCAACGGATTTAAGAGCTAATTCCCACCACATAATCCATTCTCTATTCCAGGGAGTCAGAAAGGCTTCAACACTACCATAACTCCTATTTAAACAACAGGAATTTTAAGCCTGCTCTGAAGAATTTTGCCTTCCAAGCATGGTGGGAACTCTTCATGGAAAGACTGTAGTAACAATGCTGATTTCTGGTGCTGTGTCAGACAAGTGACAATTATTTTTATAATTATTTTGTAACTAAAAAGCTTTCTCATGCACACAAAACTCCCTCTCTCCCCTGCCTTGGTCTGCTATTCAAAAGCAGTTTTAGGGAAAAGCTTCATCCCAGGCTCATGGAAGGGGCAGATCTCTACAGGAATAAACTCTGAGGAAGGAAAGGGGGTTGATTTTCAGCCAAATATTGAACCCACTCTTGTCCATTCTCCCAGTGAGAACTCTAAGGGTGCCCAGCTGCCAGAGCTGCCACTGGCACTACATGGCTACTTGGGGAATTCTGATCAGAACAAACTTCAAAGCAAGACATAAATATCCTACAGCACAGGCTGAGCCTCTTCCTCCACTGCCTCTGCACTGCAGCCTGTGCTGCTACAAATACTACTCAGGACCAGCACTAGTAACACGTTAGTGAGTTAAAAATACAAGAGAAATGGAACTTGTGTTCCCTGTAATTATGGAAAGCACAAGTTTCAACAGCACTCCAGCATCAAGATTTTATGCAGTGCTTATTATTTATTCATCATCTTTGTCACAGAGACAAGAAGCAGCAGCAAGATCAGGTCTATTCATTGCCTAAGCACAAGCAGCACATTGGTGAGTGGTGAAGAACAGGCAGGAAGACTCAGGAGGGCACTTTTGTAACTGCTTGGGCAGTTCAGCTCTAAGCTGTGGATCACAAACAGAAGCAATGCTACCAACTCCGAAAACTCTAACTGCTTTAACTTACTTTTATCAACTCAGCTGCAAGGCATAATTAAAAAATGGGAGTGTTACAATTTCACAGAGAGATCTGAGAAATTCTGCCCATGTTTGCTGAAGTCTGGAGCAAACACATCCACTATGAACCAGCCACCAAACCACAGGATTGGCAAATGTCACCGACTTGGCTTTGGGAGCGTTTCCTCCCCACCCTGGCTCTGCAGTAACCCAGGATATCAGATTTTAACACTTGCAGTGCTCTGGCTTCCGTGCTTTGTCATTCTCTTCCACTCAGTGTGGGACTGCTTCCCTTAAGTTCCATATTGTAAGGCTGCAAAGTCTTTGTTTGATATCCCAAAGCAGTGACACAATCAATAACCCACACTGAGATGCACGTCTCAATTTGCAGTGGGACTCCCAAAAAGAGTGTAAGAAAGAGAATTATTTAGGACTGGCCAAATTAAACAAAGTCCTTACCTAGAGTACATGTATTTAAGTAGGTTTTAGTTGTTCTTCCAGAAGCTAAATTTTATTAATATTATCTATAATTATGCACCTCGTGGAAAGCAAGTATCATCCTGATAAATCAGAGAGCACTTCCAAGTTCCTCCAAGTTTTATGAGACACTTCAATGGCATTTAACCACCACACATCACTAATTATTATAAAAGTGATCTCAAAAACATACCTATCTGTTTTGGAACTAGTGAAACTGTTTCAAAGCATACCTGTGCTCCATGTAGCAGCTCAGTGGCTCCACACAGGTATTAACTGCTCCAATGAGGAAGGAAGACTTCACATCTGGGTCAGGGTGAGTTTGCAGAGCTTGTACAACATCAATAACATCAGTATATCTGTCAGGGGACAAAATGAAATGTGGGTTCAGGAAAACAGGACACATTCCCCCAGCTGGGAAGAAATCCATCACTTGCAAGAAGGTTGGATTTCTTAAAGAGTCCATTAAAACAGTGAGAAAGCAGCTCAAAACTAGGCAAAGCCACACAGATTAAGCAAATCCAGGCTAATCAAGCTGATTGAAATAAATTATTGATAACTACGAGAGAAAAGCAGGATAAACTCTGCACTGAAAAGTCCACAAGTTACACCTGGTGCCAAGCATAAGAAGCACGATTCAAGTAAAAAAAAAGAAATAAAAAAGCACCATCTCTCACTTATCAGCATTCCAGTTTAGACAGGATTCTATAATTAATGTGTTTATTTCTTATTCTCGACTTCAGGCACTGCTGGGGACCTGTTTGTGTGATCACAAAGGTTAAGAGAACCTGAGTTCTCATTTCAGGCGTTTATTTCACACCCAGCCACAAACTTCTCTCAAAACTGTTCTGTCAGTTATCAAGTAAATGGATTATTTAGAGAACTGCAGCTACTCTAAAGGTGCCTATACCAATTTCCAACTATCCAGAACGAGTGGAAAACCTCCAATTAGCTGTTCCTGAAGCCACTGTTGCTACAATTTTGCACATGGCTGGATTTCACACCATTCCTGCTAACTTTGAGGGGAAAAAAATAAAAACCTGTCTCTGAGATGAAAACAAATGATGATTTTCAGCACTATCAGAAGGGTTTATAATGAAAAAAAAAAAAGCTGAATTTCAGGTATCTGCCCTCCCTGGGAACAACCAAAACCATTCCACTCAGGTCAGGGTGGTACATCCCTCGTGTTGGTTAGTTTGCATCACCTTCTAATGATTTAGAAATAGAGAGGGAAAAATTCCTGCAGATGATTCTGGGTCTCAAATGCTACACTGCAGATGGAAATGTTACACAGGGGTGGCTCAGTCTTCACCTTTATTGCACGAGAAAAACTGGCATTTAGCCCAAGCATACTGACAAGTGTCACTCCAATATCAGCTGCTGCACCAGCAAAGAGCAGTTCTGAGAGCCTGCCTTGTGCTGGCAGGTCTGGAGGGCACAGGCACAGAGCCACAGAGAGCTTTGGCTTGGGAGGGACCTTTAAAGGTCATCTCATTCCCCCCCTGCCATGGGCAGGGACACCTCCCACCAGCCCAGGGTGCTCCAACCTGGCCTGGGACACTCCCAGGGATCCAGGGGCAGCCACACTGCTCCAGGCAATGGTTGGTGACCTGCACAAATGCCAAAATTTCCCCAGGCTGGAATTCCACAGCACTTCAATAAAACCAAGGCTTTTTCCTGGCAAGTGTTTCTAATGCAGCGTTGCATTATTTAAAAGTGTTTTTAGCCTTGTGCCAGAAAGTGTGTTCCTGGCTCTACTGGAATATCTACCATGACCTTCCAACCAATCTGTCATGCCAGAAGGCACCTCTATTTTTGCTGGAGAGTAAATGCCTATGTATTTATGGCCCAGAACAGATCCTCTGACTCAGGTCTGATCTGCAGAAAGGAAAACAAAGCTGGAGGAAGAAGCTGATTTATTTTCATCCGAATTTTACATCAATAATTACACAAAATACAGAGCCTTTTCCTACCACCTAAGAGAAATAAATGGGCTGACAGTTATGCTGCCTTCCAGAGTGATCCATTCCTTCCTTCCCAGGGAATAGCAGCCTATTCCACTTACTCAATTTTATTGCTTGGGCTGTATTACCTCTTCAAATGCACCACCACAGGTAAACACAGTGTAACAATTCATCAATCCCTTGCAACGTCCTTTACAACATTAAAGCAATCCCAGCCAAGGCATCCCTTAATCCCAACCTCCAACAGGGACTTCCCACACAACAACACAACCTGTTCCATTTGGAAAGAAGTGGGACAACCTTAGGAATGTCCTGCCCTGTGTGAGGAGGTTGGAATGCCCTTGTATTTCAATCCTGGACTCCCTTTATGCCTCTCACACAAACCTGGGAGGGTTTTTAGGGCAGGGTTTGGCTCTCAGACCTCTCAGCTGCTGTAGGAGGTGTGGGAAAGGATAAATCACCTACACTGGCAGCAGTTCAGGCACCCCAGACTTCAGTTCCTTCTCAGACAAATGTCACCTGGGCTTTGTGATTTAATTTCCCTTTTCCCTGTCCCAGAAAGTGCCCAAGTCTTGCCTCCCTTATTTATAAAGGGTAGACTGTGGGCTGCTCCTGGCTAGTTCTTTCTGGAATCATTTACCTCTGCTTCTGTTTTCTTAATTAAAGACTAGAATATATTTCTCTGGTGATGGCAGTGAAAAAAGGGCACTGGTGCTGGGCCATGCTTTGCTTCTCAGTTAGATATATCACCTGCTTCAAGTGAGAAAGATGGGCAAGGCCAGTAAAGCCAGGAAATACACCTAGAACCAAGTGTAAGCCTTTCCATGGAATTGGAGGCTCTTCCCACAGGAAGAAACCCCAGATCTCAGGGGACTGTTTCAGGTGCAGTGAGAAGCAGGTGGGGAGCACCCTGAGGTCTGCATTTCCTCAGTGACCAGACCTGTGCTGGACCCTGCTGTTGGCACCCTGGAACTGGCACCAAAACCTCTGCCCAGCACCAGGCAGAGATGGCAAAACCAATATCCCAGAACTGCTCTCACTCTGAGGGTGAGAACCATCCAAAGAACACTGGCACCTTTGATGCAAAGCACTCGTGACACAGGAAAATATGGGGGGAAACCCTTTTTGCTCTGAATTCCAAACACTCTTTCTCCACATCTTTGCCATTACCAGAGAATTAATTTTGTCATCAGCCTATTGCTTCCTGTTTGATACAAATCCCTTTCAGAAATGAGGGATTTATAACTTCCTTTCCCCTCAATGCCCATTATCATTTATATCCCTGACAGCTCCAGTTGTTAAAAGCAGTACTTGAGGTTTTTTTCCCAATAAAGGCCTCCCATCTTTCTGACATTTATTGCAACTTTATTGCTTCCCTCCCCTTCCCAGTGAAGCCATTCCCTTCAATGGGGGAGTGGCTGGAGCCCAGATTTTTCATTACCCCAAACTTACCATAATTCTAGGCCAGGAGTGGTTTTGTTTTGGCTGGTTGTTAAAAGCAGCAAGGGCATAAAAACACCTGAAGTCACTTAAGCTGAGAAAGCTCATTTGGGACAGAAAGGGGTCTTTGAGGCACTTTTTTTTTCCCCTGGGGGATATTTCCAACTTCTCAGAGTGGAGGGAAGGTGGGTTAGTCTGGATTTTAGAATGCAAATCACCCTAAAAGATTGACAGAACTGGTTATGTGACACACAAATCTTTTAACTTCTCTCTACTAACACAACAGAGTCCTTAACAGGGTTTTTAATTGCAAATTATTAAGAAGTCCCTTCCAAGCCAAGCCCTCCTATGATTTCCTGAGTATCCAATGAGCACATAGATGGTAAATGCAGCTCTGAAGGACCTTGCTGTCTCTGCACACAGATGCTAAAGCACATTCACCAGTGGAACAAAAGGCATCCCATGCCAGGGGTCTCAGTGCCAGAGGATGGCCCAGGCCAGTCTGATGTGTTAATCCACATGGAGCCTCGAGGATCCCCCCTCCGAGTCCCAAATTCATGGCAAAGCTCCTCAAAAATCCACACACTTAACTGGTGGCACACCTGAGTTGCAATCCTGCCCCCTTGGGTCATGGAGCTGAGCTAGTTTAACACATTTTCCCTTATGCAAAGCAGGATTTGGTGCTCAGTCTAAAAATGCATCACATTTCCATATTTTTAATATTTCCTTTTGATTCTCATTATGTTTTGGGTGTCAGATAAAGATCTGCCACTGTGCCAAACCCCAGCAGAATTCTGAGCACGTCTAACCCTTCCCTCTGACTCGTTCATAGCAGAACTGTGATAAATGAAGACATTGTTTTAGTAAAATTCAATTTTCTTTGTCAACACAATTCATCTCTCCCCTTCAAATGATCTCCTTTTTTAAAACTCAAACTTCTCTTACCAGCATCACCCTATCAGTTGTTTGGGTTCTTTCCCCTCAATCTGTGCTTCCAATCTCTGTCTCCACGAAGGGCAAATTGTACCCCAAACCCTTCTCTAGAAATGCTGCTCTATGAATATTGGAACTCACAGCCCAAGACACACTTTTGTTATTAGAAATAAAGAGTGCCTAGAACTCACCCCATGAAACTGCCCTTGGGGTTTCAGCCCATGCTCTCTTGGAAGCCTCAGAGGCATTGAGCAGAAATCCCTGCCTTTTTGGTCTCAGCTCAGAGGAAAACCAGTGTTCTACAAACCCCATGAGAGTTCTTAAAAATAAAATGAAACCGAAGGAAATGAGAGTCTCAAATAGGAAACGTGAAATGGTAACAGGAGTTTGATCCAGTGATGGGCAGGGCACGCTTGAAACAACCCATCAGCCAGGGGAGAAACAATTCCCCCAGGGAAAAGGGAGGCTGGCAGCCCTGGGAATGTCTGAGTTACTCCTTTCACACCGACTGAAGCAGCTCCTCTTTGAGAAGGCCGTGCCTAAATGGAGTTGTCTGTGCTGTGTTTCTCATTTTTATCTCACAAGTGTGATTTCATACCTGGAACTCCCAAGTCAAAGGAGCATTCTTTGGTTTTAGATCAGGGTCACCCTCTGTGAGCCAAACGAGCCTCCAAAGGCACTTGGTGCTCACAAAATAAGTGCCCCACTGTGTGGGGTTTGGGGCTGGTTTTGGGTCGTGACAGTGGGATTGGATGATCCTAAAGGTCTTTTCCAACTTTAGCAATGTCACAGCTCTAGTCTCTGACTGTAAATAGTGCTGATCCCAGAGCTCCACGCAGGAAGCAATTCCCAGGCTCAGGAATGGCTATTGCTGCAGGGACAGGGGGTGTGGAAACCCTGCTCCCATGGGGAGAGCTCAGCTGCCTTTGGGCAGGGTCAGGCTGTTCCCCATCCCTCGATGGGCCAGGAATGGCCAGCAATTCCATGCCCTTCAGTGAGCAGGTCTGGACCCAGTGCCTGCTCCTCCCAGGGCTGTCCAAAGGGGGAGCATTGAACACTGATGAGAGGCAGGCACAGGACCTGCCCAGCTCAGCCCAACTCCTGCCCCAATTAACCCTTGATGAAAGGGAGAGCATTGAACACTGATGAGAGGCAGGCACAGGACCTGCCCAGCTCAACCCAACTCCTGCCCCAATTAACCCTTGATGAAAGGGAGAACATTGAACACTGATGAGAGGCAGGCACAGGACCTGCCCAGCTCAACCCAACTCCTGCCCCAATTAACCCTTGATGACCCCGTGCACTGTGACAGGGCTTTACCAGGGTCCTTCCTCCTCCTCACCTGCAGCTTCCCAGGAAATGGGAGCTGCAGCTCCCTGTTCTCCGGGTCAGGGACACCAGTGGGACCTGCAGAGCTGCAGCACCAAACATCTCATGGAGCCAGCCACAGGGTCCTGGAATAACCTGAGCTGGGAGGGACCCCCAGGGATCATCAGTCCAACCCCTGGCTCTGCACAGACACCCCAACAATCCCCCCCTGTCCCTGTCCCATCATCCAACCCCCTCCTGCAGCTCTGGCAGCCTTGGGGCTGTGCCCACTGCCCTGGGCAGCCTGGGCAGTGCCCACCACCCTCTGG
>JAWWEE010000122.1:72245105-72257962 GCA_035221455.1 Xenops minutus
GATCCCTGGGAGTGTCCAAGGGCAGGTTGGAGCACCCTGGGCTGGTGGAAGGTGTCCCTGCCCATGGCAGGGGGTGGAACTACATGATCTTTAAGATCCCTTCCAACCCACACCACTCTATGATTCTATTATTATAAATTCTGGAAGATCAGAAGAAAAACGAGGAACTGATGTAATTTTAGAAAAAAATAGTTATGATGTCACCATCACTTGATGAGTCTGAGGTTTTACGTGGGTGCACCAGCCCATCGGGCTTCAAGCAGAGAAAACCTTCCAAGCCAAACACCACAGCCCTGCTTTTCCACTTAATGGCAGAGGGAGGGGTAGAGAAAACACAAAGATACTAACAACAAAGGGGGCAGCTGATATGATCAGCTCTTGTCAGGACACGGGTGAATTTATTGCTTTGCAGAGCACTGCTTTAACATAACCCCATTAACTCCGCGGAATATTTGGGCTTTGTGGTTTGTTTGGGGTTTTCAGCAGCCAGCACAGACAGGAGCTCTGGCAGGGAGGCTTTAGCGCTACCCTACAGAAACCTATGGAGCTGAAGGAACAGATAGAGCCAGCGGAAAACACACAGGAAAGGAAACAATGCCGCCGATAAGATCCCCCCGCGGGCAGAGCAGGAGCCCGGAGCAGAACAATGGGCAGGGTCATTCATTAGGAACCCCCGCCGCCTGTCCCCAGCACAGCCGGCACTTCGGGCACCGCTCCCAGCCCATCACACGGGTGTCCTAACACAAGGACTCGGCCCCGCACACGGAGCCAGCCCTGCTCCTTCCCCTGCAGTCAGGGCTCGGCGGAGACCATTCAGTTTGGTAAACTGGCATAAAACAACGGGGCCAAACACGGCGAGATGTAAAAATCCGTCTGCTCGGTGAGATAAAGTGGGTGCAAGACAACAAACAAGCACAGGCAGCGATGCCAAAGGCACCTGGGGAACACAGGGAGGTGAGAATGGAGAGATCAGCTCTGGATAGCTGCCCAAAAGGAACGCACTGCCAGCACAAGAGGCACAATAATCCTTCAAACACTCTATTTGGAAAGGGAATGGGGTGAACAATTGGTGCAATACTCTTAGCATGTGGGATAAACCTCAGCAGGAAGAGCTCAGTGTAGGAAGGATATAATGGAGAAAAAAATAATAACCTGAAAAAAGTCGTAATGCTTGAACAGAACCAAGAATAAATAAGCTTAAAGATTTATTGGTACCTCGATGCTCTCTGGGGAGGATAAAAAGTAAATGCCAACCTGCAAATTTGTTTTTCCTGTCAGTTTTGATGTCTTTTCTCCCCAACAAAGAATGCAGGAATGCTACCAGGCAACCACTTCAAAATCAGATTACAGCATTCTTTGAAAAAAATCAGCTGTAACTACATTTAAATACTTGTATCAATAATGGGTCAGTTCTCATCTCTCTCTGGGAATCTCACAATGCTGGGTTTCATTTCAGTACAAATATTAATGAACTTGAAGCAAACCTGTGAAAGTTTATATTGTTTTTAGCTCACAGCCCAGCATGAAACTAAAGCTGGGCTGAGGGAAGTGCCTTAACTCAGGTCACTAAAGGCAGCCAAGTGAAGTAGAACATGCACTGACTGTAAAAAAACAGAGTTAGGAGTATCTGCTTTCCATGCAAGTCAACAGGGCTCAGGATGTAAAACTACATGTTTTTTGCCATCTGAAGCTTGTCTTTGATGACAGATTTAATGCATTTCTAACAGTGACGTGCCTGTTTCGTGGAAGCTCTGCCAGCAACCCTGCAGGCTCCACGAGCCAGGTCAGAGCAGACAAGAGCCCCATTGTGGGTGCTCAGAGATCAGGGCAGAGCACAAGCCTTGCAGCAGAACTCACTGCCTATATTTCCATACCACAAAGTGCTTAGTTATTAAGAGGTATGGTCTTATGAATGGAATAAATCCTTCACATGATGCTGAGGATTACACAGCAGTTCCTTTTGCCTGGAACACTTTCCCTGAAGCTGTGCAGTATTTTAAGGGGCTGTTCTTTGCTCAGGACTGACAGCAGCTCAGAGTTCCCAACAGTGTAGAAATGCTCCAGTGTCAGTGGTGAGATGGCACAACTTCACATGTACTATGACATTAAAATAGCAGCAAAGGCAAAACCCAAGTAGTTTATCCTGCATGATTAAGCTCCACTGAAGGCTGACACAGTGACCTTACACACCTTCTGACTGTGCAGTTGCTACTTAGCCAAAGACTTAAACTCTCACCCCAGAGAATGTGGGATGGGAAGAGTCATGTTGGACACCCTGCATTGACTAAAAGAGAACCAGGTTATATATAGATACATAAAAAACTTAATTTGTGGTCCAGTAAACAAGCTTTAAGTTTTCTTGCTGTATCACTAAAAGTAAAATAAACCCCTAAAAACTCAGGCTGTTTTATCATTTCTTACACAGAGCTTCTTTAGGGCTACATCAGATTTCTCCACCTTTAACTGTAATATATTATTTAAACAATCACTCCTCAGTCCTTTTCTCTAAGGAATTTCAATCATCATTTCTGAATTCTTCCTTCAGTATCTTGACACTGATTATATAACAAGAAACCAGAGTCAATGCTACATACAGAAATGACACTAAAGCAGCACAAAACCTCTGTTACTTTCCCACAGCACCCTTGCACATGCTCCTTTATTTCCTACTGCCCTTTCCTCCCAATCTCAGAAGGAATAAAGCACTGAAACCACATGCTGTTTATGTGCCAACATTTAACTCCTAACTGCTTCCTGGGTTTCTCATGCCACTCTTTCAAATTCTTTGCCTGAAATTAGTAAATAGGCTGAAGAATTCTTTAGGTAGAAAAGAGAGCAACAATCAGCTGTTCAATTCACTGAGAAACCAGGCTGGGGCTTGGGGCAGCAAAATGATCTTCACTCGTCTGAAACTCGTGGTATCTTTATGAGTGCAGTGAGAATAAAAGGGGAGAAAATGTAAAACTAACCTAAAATGCAGAGGATTCCATCAGGCTGAGATTTGCTGCTCTGGGTCAGGATACTCTGAATGTTTCGGAGGCGGCTGCAGCTGCAAAAGAAAGAGAATTTGTCCTCAAGGTCACTGCTGGGAAATGTCAAATTTGGAGGCTCAAGAGCTGACTGAGCTTGTTTCTTTATCATATAAACTAAGGGGACACTCTTCAGCTTGGGTTTGAAACACATTTAGACCTCATATCCAACCATTCCTGATTATTTGTGCCCACTGAAAGCTCAAGTCCACAGCCCTGAGAGAAGACAGCAACCTGCAACCATCCCTTCCAACCACGTGCTCTGTTAATCCCTAATCTCCTGCAAAAATTGCTGGTCAGGTTTGCTCTCACCAGGCCACCAGGAATCCCTTTCTCTGCCAGGGCACAGAGCAAAGCAACACGGGGTGGGTGATGCCCACACAGCATGGGGAGGCTGCAGGAGCACCAACATCCCAGGAGGAGTTTGGGGAAAATGAGTTTCAGCACCTCTGGCACCATCAGGAAACTTCTACCCTTAAAATACAGGCACATCCCAGACCTGTTCCAAGTGCAACCATAACAGCAAGAACTCTTCCCCCTCTCTGCCCAAGGAAATCGCTGGATTATTTCCATAAACCAGGACATTTTTTCAAAATGAACAGCCAGGGAAACTATAAATCTATAATGTATCTTTGACAATCTACATTAGAATCAGAATGGTTAAGTTTGGAAAAAACCTCCAAGATCCTCGAGTCCAACATTAAAAAGAAATGAAACAATGCCAAGCCTTACAAAATATTTTTACAATCAAAGCAAATAGTTTATTATATAAATTATTCTAATTCATTTGTTCAATATACATCTTTAAACCAGGGAAAAATTCCATCCACAAAAGCCAGACAGTGAGCAAGGCAATTTGTGCTTCCAGGCAACACTCTGCGAGCTTGTTTAAATACAGATAAAAGACAAGAAAATTCACTGTTGATATTACTGAATGTGTTTTCTTGTTTATAGTCTCGTTTATAGAACTATGAGCTGCTCAGCTCCAGGAAACAAATGCTTCTTACAGAAACACTCAAACAGAGCTAAATTTATGTGCAGTTCAAACAAACAATAAAGTCAGGTCAAATATTTCTAGTTTCACCCAAAAGCAAATAGATCTTTTCAGCAATACTACAATTACCATGCTCTACTTTCTCTGAAGGACAGAGAGGCTTTCATTATGGCCAATCCAAAGGAAATCCAACATCCACAGGAAAGGACAGACAATATTTGGGGGTACTTTCATAGGAAAAAAAATCAGTGCAAACCACTCCAGCTTTATTTTTTTCCTCTTTTTAGGTCACCTCTTTCAGTTCTGATCCCCTCCATTATTCTTTTTGCCTCAAACTTCCTGATTCCTATTATTCACTGCACTGGGTCAGTCTGCTGTATGCATGAATGGGTATTTTGATGGTAAATATGGAAACAAATTAAAGCCAGTGATGACAGCAAAAAGACACTTGATCAGGTACTATCAGATGTTTGGTGATGCCAAGAAATCTGTGAAAAACAACATTATGGTGCATATGTTAGCAACCTGTAATTATTTGTGCTTTAAAGCCTAATCTACAACTGAACCTCACAGCTCTCCAAAATTAAGGTTTATCTTATTCTGGGAGATTTCTGACCCATCATCAACCAGGACCCCAAATTAGCTGACTGAGATGGTCCACCATGACAGAGTGCTTGAATATTTTTATTTAGTGCTCATATTTTTGTACTTCCCATGTCACAAGACCAAGAGCACAAAAAATCCCCCGACTCTCCCCCTGTGGGCACAAACCAACCAGACTTATTTCATCTGTTGGCATGAAAACAAGCCCACAGTTATTTCAGGACCAGCTGCAGGCAAGTAGAGCTGCTAAAGGCTCTGTAAAAAAGCTAAGAAAATGAAGTAACTTTATGTACAAAGCTGTACATTAGTGAAAAGCTTCTCAACCTGCCTGCAATTCCCTGATTCCCAGAGGATCTGAAGGACAGGTTGGCAAGACCATGGCAAAGCACAGCCAAGGACTTCTGCAGTGACACAACAAGCAGCTTCCAGACTGGCTTTTATTAAAACATTTACCATTTGTGAGGAAGAAACTGCAGTCAGAATAGAGGTTATAATGTTTCTATCTGAGGGCACAAGAGGGAGATTCTCAATGAGCTCCTCAGAAACAAGATGCAATAATCCCTCCACTGCCTGTGTTCAAGGCAAATTTAAGTAATTCTCCAGCCAAAGACAAGGGGTTTGGGACTTTATAACATTTTTAAAACCTCTTATGCATTATAAACACAGTAGTAACACATATCTTGTGTTATTTTTCCCCCACAGTGATCCCTTTTATAAAAAAAGGAATGATTAGAACTCAATTTAACAAAGAATAAGGGGACACCCCTCGTAAAAAACTCATGGGAAAAGATCTCCCCATTTATCAAAACCATTATCATATGTCACAAGGTAAGTTATTCCTAAAATCTTGACATTTTCATTTCAACAGCTTCCAGGAAAGGGTACCCCAAACATGTCTGTCTTTTAAAAGAAGCAGCAATGTTATGAGCCTGTGCAAGGAGACCTGAGCAGAGAAAAGCAAAATATGCTTGATTTTTTTTGTCTTCCTGAGCTCTGTGAAAGCATTTTCTGGCCTGTTCAAGTAAACTGCAGTGGGAGGGAAAACGGAAGAGGGACTGGGGGAGGAAAGTACCTGAATGTTTGTTCTGGGTTGGGTATTTCTTTCCTTTAAAAATATCTAAAGTTCTCAGCTGAAGCTGCTAAGATATTTCTGCTTAGTAAATGTGGGTGTCAGTGCTACGTGTCCTTCAGGAGACAGTCCTGGCCCAAAAGGTGAAAGCACAGAGCAAGTTATAAGTTCATTATTTCATAATGAGATGCATGACCAGAAAGATGGTTATCTCATTCTTAATTCCAAACAACCTTCAGCAGAATGTTTTTCCTTTCCTCATTTAAAGAAGTGGTTTCTGTGGAAGAACTGTCTGAAAAAGCTCCTGCACAGAAATATTTTCAACATCATTTCAAGTGTGTATAAATCATTACATTCAAAGGCTGCCATTAAACACAGAAGACTTGTGTGTCTGAAGAAAGATGCCATTCAGAAACAGGGAAGAGAATAATTAGAATTCTTATGACATGCTTTTAAACAATACAGGCTAAACTGTGTATCAAGTCAGAGGGGGGGAAAAAGGGCATTTTCTTGCATTTCACATTAACCAGTCATCTGACAAAAACAAAGAGACTGTCCTGGGAACAAAAATCCTTGTCTCTTCCCGACTCCAAAGCGATCTCCCTGCAAGGGCACTGACTTTTCCCTCCCTTTCATTTCACCACAGTCACACCATTTCAAACAGAAACAAGAACAGCCTCCATACCACGGGGACTTGGGATGCTTTCCTGGAAGATGTGGCTCTGGAGCCACCATATACACGGCCACAATTAAATCTGCAGTAATTTGTTCCATTAGCTGTGTTTGGAAGCACAATTTCACGAAACCCTTCTAAGGAAGCCCCAAAATCCTGGATTTCAATGAGACTTGGACAAGAGGAGCTGGAAGCTACTTATCTATCCCCAGCCTAGGAGCCAAGCTCAGAAGTGGGCAGGAAGCTGAAGCAAGTGAAGAGGGAATTTTTCCAGCACTTTGGAGCAGAAGATGCGATCTCTGCATGGTTTTAAGGCAGGATGAGATCCCGCGGTGCTGCGAGGGGCAGCCTCGCCCTGCCCGCCGCCTTTGTGTCTGCACTAACGATCTTGAAGCCATGTGTCAAGTCGGATCAGCTTATGGATCCAAACAACCTCCAGGCCAGGAATTAAAAGGAAAACAACGCTTTCCAACAGCAGCGAAGCTGAGCTGACTGCTGATGAAGGCAGGTCAAAAGGCAAAGCCACGCTTTGGGGTGACAGCTGGCAATAAAGGGTGCTTGGGCCAATTAAGGAGCTGTACCTTGAGGTACTTGATTTTCTGCAAATCTTGGACTAGATCCAAAAAACAAAACGCGGGGTGGGAGATAATTGACAATCATTAACTTCTAAGAATTAGCGCTCATCTGTTCACGTCTTCACACTAATTATGCAAAGCACCTCCCTTTACAACAGCCAGCCTGTCAGAGCTTCGGGACAGACACGGCGCTGCAAGGCACAGTCTGTTGGCAAATAAAGGGAATATTAACAACTCCGCCTTTCTCCATCACAAAGAACAACTGCATTTGCTCCCTAAAGCCACAGTGTGTCTGGCTCTCCGCTGAACTCCGTTTATTTCCCCGCAATCCCTCGTTGCTGGCTGGCTTTAGGCTGCGTCCAAGCTTCCTATCCTATCAGCGCTATCAGTTCCCATTGATCCCTGTGCGATTCCCGAGGGACCCCCTGGCACAGGCTGGCATGGCAGCAGCCCGCAAAGGCTGGCAAAGAGTGGCATGGCAGTGGCATGGGTGGTGGCACACGTGCCACTCGGCCCCCACAAAGGCTCGGCGGGCCCAAAAACCCGCTGAGATCCCTGGCAAGCCTGGGCGAACACTCACATTAACAGGGCTCATCTTCACCCAGTGGCTCGAATGGATTCCCGTTGTCTGCCTCAAACAATGGTTTTAATAGTAATTTAACAGAAAGAAATAAAATGGAAAGAGAAAAGGGATTTCCTCTCATAAATCTCACTTCTTGTTAATTTGCTACTACTACAGTCTGTTTCCACTCTAGTCCCCCAAAAATCGAGTTGATTTTTCACGGGTCTTTTGTTGAGCTCACAGTCTCGAGCAGAAGCATTCTTATTGTCTGATATATCAGAGTCCAGGATTTCCCTGGATTTCCCACAGTCTGACATCCTCACCATCCTACTGGAGCTGTGAAAACAGAAACCAGAAGTCAGACTGCATTAAAGGCTTGCAGAATTTCATTCATTTCAAAAGCAGGTTATTTGAGAGTCAATATTTAGCTTGAACAATAACATGATTTCTCAGGTTTGTTTTTCATGTTGCCTTTTTTTTCCTTAGCTCCCTAAAATAATTGTTTTACTGCTTGGCATTCACAGAAGGCAATGCCAATTCTAGTAAGCATTTTAACACGTTTTAAAATACAAAATTTTCCAGCTATTTCCCAAATTTCTCTAAAATGAACCAAGGCACATTGGCTGTAAATAGATCCAACAACTTTTTAGCAACAATAAGAAACAAATATCAAAACTGCACATAAAGAAATTTCAACTCTGCATTTCCAGGACCGATTTCCTCACTTCTTGACTTTAAAAGGACAGGAATATTTAACTGTGCATTTCAAAGACCTCAAAGCACAAAAGAACAAGCCTGAATTTCTCCTTCCTAAACCTCTGGAAGTGCCTGATGCACATCAGAAGCTTGCTGAGGACCTTTGGCACTCCAGCCCATCCCAACAGCAGCACTATTGATTAGCAATCAAATGATGGGCTGCCCCTCACCTACACACCAGGCAGAGCCTTGATGCTTTCTCTATTTAACAGGGTGATTTATGATTTATATTGTATTTCCACTTTCTTAAGCTGCAGGACATTATTGAGGACATCAACTATTCCCCCTCAAAAAACACTGTCACCTGAGAAAAGGACAATAATTGAAGAGGCAGCACAGGGTGATTGTTCTGCCATTTCTGCTTAGAAGGACCAGGCACTGTGTGGCCCTTCAAAAATCAGAAGTTAAACCACGTTTCCTCCAGACTGAATTGACCCTTCAGAGCCCAGTCCTGGCCCACAACCTCTGCAGCCACACAGCCCAAAGATGCTTTGCCATCAGTCCAACCACAACAATTGCAAAGGGGGAACCTCAGCTGAAGCTCCATGGGTGGCTGAGTGGATGTGACAGCTCTCCTTGGCAACTTCTTCCCCAGCACTTCCTCTGCCTCTCTCTTCCCATTAATTAGACATCCCTCTGAACTTGGGCTGCAGTCAAGCACAGACCTTTAGCCATTTTACTTCCCTAACATGGCAGAAAACCAACCATATTCAAGGTATGGGGTTTGTATCTCTTTCTTTTTTTCCCCACCCTCCTGTACCTTAGCAAGTCAAATCACCCCTCTTTTTGCATTGCTAAAATACAGTGCACTTCTTAAAAAACACAAAACAATCCAGTGAAACTGTGCTGTTACAAAATCCTGAACCTCGGCATAATTACATCAGGAACACACGGGTACAGACTGCTAATCTTTGCACACACACGAGTCCCCCGCTAAAACTGCTTGGGAAACCACAAAAATCCTTTAGTCCTGGCAGGGCTGTGTTCCAAACACTCCTCTTTCAACAGCTCCTCTGAAGCCACAGGAAAAAAGCCCTCCACGTAACCACGATGTGATTAACAAGAGAACACTTCAGAGGATGATAATGGTCGGCACAGAGGAAGAGACAACAGGAAAATTAACCCAAGGACTCATTTTGCACGTCCCCACATGGTAAGAACTCATCTGTGTTGTGTTACCAGCATGGGGAATGACTAATGAGGATTTGCCTACTCTGTTTTACATAAAGGTAATTCGAACTGGGTGGGTGCAGAGCGCTCCCAAACAGAACAAATCTACTTTGGTTTTCACATGGAGATACTTAAAACAAGTGTTTAGTAGACATTTTGTTCAGAAATGCCTGCATTTGTAAGGAGTACACTCATTCCCCACTCAACACAGCCACAGGAAGGATGACATCACCTTCCAAAAACACATCCCCTTTTTTGGGCAGTATTCCTCTCTTAGTTAAGGGATTTTGAATTTCTCTTTCCAAGCCCATTCTTCACTTGCTCAGGTTGTTACAACACCGAGGGTCGCCAGCTCCCCACATGACACATGGCAGACCAGAACTCCAAAGTACGTGGAAGAACTCCAAGAATGCTCTCTGGCCCTTTCTCTAGTCTTTATATAGTCTGAAGAATTTTTCCATTCCTGCTTGGGGGCAGGGGGAGGAGGGTAACGGATTGCTTTGTTTTAAGTTATTTTTATGAACTGCCTGCTATCTGCTGACTGCTCGGGAAATTTATTGCAAACACTGGCCTCCATCTGGCCTGAAAATTAAAAAAAAAAAAAAAAAAAAAAAAGATAACTGCACAAAAATGAAATGTTGAGGAGGAAAAAAATTAGCAGATGACATGGCTCCTCTAAACAAGCCAAGTTACAGATGCTGGCTGGAGCTCCCAGTGGAGCTCAAAAGCTTGCAGATGTTCACAGAGCCTGAATGTTCTCATGACAACTCTGAAACAGGGGCTCAGATTACAAAAATCACTCAGGAAGAGAGAGGCTTGAGTGGAAACCATTTTCTCTTGCAGCATTTTTTTGTTACCATCTTGGCATTTTGCTATGGAATGGGAATTTTTAGATGCTTTACAGCTCTAAAGAAATACTGAGCTCTTTCTAGGCAATTAAGATTAATTTATTCAATGAAAAAATTATTTGAAAAGGTCCCTTTCCTTCCCTTTCGTGCTCAATTCCATGTCTAACTGCAAGCAGAGAGGGAACAGAAACCAGCACACAACAGCCACGTTCACGTGCTGCAAGCACAACAACCTCCATTTCTCTCCCTCAGTGCAGAATCCTTCATTTCACAGGCAAATCGTCCAAAAAGTGAAAATGCCTTTGTTCCCTTCTTGTACTAAACATAAAACGCTGTTTGCTTCCAATTGTTTTGGTTGAAACTGAAAATCCCCAGCAAACACAGACCCAGGTAGCTTGGCCAACTGTTTGTGTGCAATTCACGTGCAAGGTCCCTGCTCCTCTATTATCTGGCTTCCCACTGGTGAATACTTCCAGGTATTGTGCTGGAGCTATTGAAAGCATCCAGCACTTCAATTCCTGGGTTGTTCTTTGTGCCTTTATGGAACAGAACCATGGAATCACTAAGGCTGGAAAAGCCCTCTAAGACTATCAAGTCTCTACCCCTAGACCACGACCCCAAGTGCCACATAAATGTCTTTTAAATACCTGGTGACTCCATCACTGCCCTGTTCCAGCACTTGACAAGGTTTCCAGTGAAGAAATTTTCCTTAATACCTAACCTGAAGCTCCCCTGGCACAACTTGAGGCTGTTTGCTCTATTGAAACCCTTCAGACAATGGGCTGTAGCCTCACACACACACACACAGGAGAACCTTAATTCTCTACAAGGAAACAGATCTCTGGCAACCCAAGGATACCTGAGCTGACACCTGAGCTCCCACAGAGTCAAGACCACCATCTCACATGTCCCCACACCCCTTTAAGCCCTATCCCAAGTATTCCCTAACCCCAGGGAATGTTGCTGCCTTTGTACCCTCCAGCAGCTCTCCACAAGCCACCCAGCAGGTGCCCACACAAACACACCATCTCCTTTCTCTCCATAATCCCTCAGCCCCTCCCAAACTTCAGCTATCCCTGCCCTAACTCCTCTTTCCTACCTTTCACAAGCCCTTTTTCCCTGTCTCCAAGGTAGCCCTCACCTCTCTTCCCAAACCAGACTCAGGTTTACCTTCCCCACAGGAACAGGACCCCAAGCCCACTCTCTCCACACCAGCCCCCCTTATCCATGACAGCCTCCCACACACCCTGTTCCAGTGGGATTCTGGCTTTGCCAATCCCTACACCCACAAGGTTATGTCCTCCTCTCAGGACCACCAACACTTCCCTCCCAGTAGCCACCTGCCAAATTTCTCTGTCCCCACCGTGCCCACCCCTTCCCCGCCATTCCCAGCCCCTCACATGCTGCTCCAGCCCCACCAAAACCTCCTTAAGGACCCCAAATCTCGCTACAACACCCCCAAAAAGCCTCAATGCCCTCTGCATGCTGCAAAACCCCTCCTTAATACCCCAACACCTCCACCCCACCACCAAAACCCTGCACCCCCAGCCTTCAGCTGGCTGTCAAACCTTATTTTCTCTACAGTCAGCACCCCAGCTCTGTGAACTCCCCACCTTCTCCCACTCCGAACCCCTTAACACGCCATCCTATCCCTTAAAACCCCTCCTTAATACCCCAATATCTGCCCCACCACCAAACCCTGCATCTCCCCTTCCCATCCCAACACCCTCCAACAGGAATTAAACCCTATTTTCTCCACAACCAGCACAACCAGCCCTCTGAACTGGGATTCTGGGCCCCATCAACCCCTTTATCACCTCATCATCTCCCTTAAAACCCCTCCTTAATACCCCAAAATCTCTATCCCACTACCAAACCCTGCACCACCTCCCTCCTTCCCATCCCAATGCCCTTCAACAGGAATTAAACCTTATTTTCTCCACAACCAGCCCTTTGAACACCCCAGTTTCTTCCACACCAAGCCCCTCATCTCCCTTAAAACCTCTCCCCAAAGTCCCTTTATCCCAGCCCACCTCAGCACTCCCAAAGCCCTGCACCCCCCCTCCCATCCCAACACCCTCAAACAGAAATTATATCCTATTTTCTCCACAACCAGCCCTCTGAACTGGGATTTTGGGCCATATCAACCCCTTTATCACCTCACCATCTCCTTTAAAACCCCTCCTTAATATCCCAAAGCCCTGCATGCCCCTCTTTCCCATCCCAACACCCTCAAACAGAAATTATATCCTATTTTCTCCACATCCAGCCCTCGGAACTGGGAGTCTGGGCCACATCAGTCCCTTTATCACCCCATCATCTCCCTTCGCCCCTATTCCACCTCCTATTACCCCTCCTCTCCCCCACCCCCCCATCCCTCAGCCCGCCCCAAGAACACACCCCAAACCCCATTTCACCCCCAAATCCCCCAGCCCTATTTTACCCCCAAAACCCACCACACACCCCTTCACACCCCACCTTCTCCCACACACCCCACCTTCTCCCACACACCCCCCGCCCCCCCCCCCCCCCCCCCCCCCCCCCCCCCCCCCCCCCCCCCCCCCCCCCCCCCCCCCCC
>JAWWEE010000122.1:72268919-72305667 GCA_035221455.1 Xenops minutus
GGGCAGCGCCTTCAGCACGGTGCCGCAGCTCGGGGCCGGCCCCGGCGGGCCCGGCGGCGGCGGGGCCGAGGAGAGGAAAAGCGCCTTCTCGCAGCCCGCCCGCTCCTTCCCGCATGTGCCGCCGCTGGTGCTGGGCCCGAAGCTGGGTGGGCTGGGCGAGCCCTGCCCCGACGGCGCCGCCGCCCCCGCCCGCCTGTACACCGCCGAGGCGCTGGCCGCCAAGCTGCCGGGCGGCGGGGAGGCGGCGGGCGGCGGCGGGGGCGGCGGCGGGGGGCTGCCCAAGCAGAGCCCCTTCCTCTACACCACGGCCTTCTGGCCCAAGAGCTCGGCGGCGGCGGCGGTGGCGGCGGCGGCGGCAGGGCCGCTGCAGCTGCAGCTGCCGTCGGCGCTGACGCTGCTGCCGCCGTCGTTCACCTCGCTGTGCCTACCGGCCCAGAACTGGTGCGCCAAGTGCAACGCGTCTTTCCGCATGACCTCGGACCTGGTGTACCACATGCGCTCCCACCACAAGAAGGAATACGCGCTGGAGCCCCTCGTCAAGCGCCGCCGCGAGGAGAAGCTCAAGTGCCCCATCTGCAATGAGTCCTTCCGCGAGCGCCACCACCTCTCCCGCCACATGACCTCCCACAACTAGCGGGGACACCCCCTGGCTCCGGGCGCTCGCCCGGGACCCCCGCCGCCCGCCGCTCCCGCCCTGCCCCTTCGATGCACGCGTTTCCACTGTCCGGGGAGGGGCGGGGAGGGCAGAGGGAGAGGAGGAGGAAGAAGAGAAGAAGAAGAAAGAAGAAAAGAAAAAAAAAAAAAAGAAGCTAAAAATAAAAAGAAAAAAGAGAAGCACCGCGAAAAAGAGAAAAAAAAAATTCAAATGACTTAAAAATACATTTTTTAAAATGTCATATATTGCAACATATTGATGCATTTGTCATACGTTTCTACTTAAATTATTAAGCACTTATGGTTTAGATGTAATAATAATTCTATGTCAGGGTAAATTTTTATTTTGGATATGAAGCTAAGGGCGGGGAGAGCGCGGCGGGGCCGGCGGGCGGCAGGCCGGGGTCCTGCATGCACCGGGCGCTCCCCCCGCCCGGCCCCGCCGCCCGTGCCCCTTCCCCTCGAGTGTCACTGGTGCCCGTGGAATGGAGTCTCGGTAGTTCCGTGTTACCTTCCCTTTCCCGTTTGGGTTTGGTTTTGGTTGTTTTTGTTTTTTTTTTTTCCCTCGCCCCTCTGGAAAAGATTTATTAAACTTTATAGTTTATCCGGGTATGTTGGATGCTTTGACAATAAATGACTTTATTTTGTTCAAAGCCCCTGGACGTTAATCGATGTGTGGGAGATGAGGGGAGGGAGGGGTATTGGGAACGGGAATGGCCCTGCGTCTACGGGGTGGAAACTCGGCCTTCGGCCGGGGCGGGCCGTAGGGAAGAGCAGAGACCCCAGACCCCACTGCCTTCCCTCTCCGCTTCTGCCTGTTCGCCTGCCTTCCTTCGGCCCCTCCGACATTTGTTCCTCCTTTCCTTGTGCATCTTTGGTTTTGCCTGGCATTTTATCCACCCTATATTTCTCTCTTTCACCCTGTCCTTCCCTTCCTTTCCTCTTCTCTTTTGCTTTTGTTTAATTTCTTACTTTTTGCCTGTCTCTCTGATTTTCTGTCTTTCTTTTTCTTTCTGTCTCATTCTCTCTTCCTTTTCCCCCCTTTATTTCTTCTCTTTCCCATTTTCTTCTTTTTCCCTCTTTCTTTTCCTTCCCAACCCCTCCCAGGTCCCCTCTTTGCTCCACACTATCCCTGCCAGGAGCCTTTATTGCCCACTAACCTTGCCAGGGCTGTGGGTGGCTCCTGGCTTGCAGGGTGGGCAGAGCCCAGGATGTGGGGTGACAGGGCCCAGAAGAGTCCCCAGCCTGTGGTGTCCTGGGACAGGGAGTGCTTGAAGGGCCCAAGGGTGGGTCACCTCTGCCCTGGTGCATTATTGGAGTGATGGCACCACAGTCAGGGACACGCGGGAAGGCTCGGGAAAGGGGAATGCCCCTGGCCACAGGAGGACAGTCTGGTCCTATGGGCACCATGTGCAGTGGGTGCATCTGATGCAAGTCCTGAGTGTTTCAGGGCGCCCAGGAGGACCTTGAGGCACACAGCAGCCCGGGGAAACCCATTTCCACACATAAGCTGGCATCACCCTGGGGAGGGCCGTGGCTCACAGGGATGAGGCTGTGCATGGTTCGATGGGTCACTGGCAGGGAAAATATCCCAAAGCTGGAGCTGTGCAAGGCTGGAGCCCCTGTCAGAGCGTGGAAGCTGCACGCTGTCTTGCAAATGGGGTCAGGGTACCACCGGCATCTGCCGCAGTGGGGTTTGGGATTTGCATGGAGTGCCCGGACCTGCTGCAAAGCTTTTACAGCTCTCAGGGAAGTGCCTGGAGCCTCAGGTAGGACACGCTTAAAACTCTGCACACTTGGAGTCTGCTTAGCTCTCCTGAGGAGCGCTGACAGCCAGCACTAGCCCTCCTCACAGGTGCAGGACGTGGCAGATGTGAGGGGTTTAGGGGGGTCCCTGCCATGGACAGTCTACCTGTCCCCCGATGCTTTTCGCTCCGTCAGCGCACTGACCCCGGGACGGTCCCACTAACCCCCAAACCACGCCAGGTGCCGAAGCGGCCCCCAGACTGGCATTGCCTGCGTCAGGAATGCTCATGGCTCCACCTGCCGCTAATTGCGGGGGCGAGACACTAATTACTCCCGGGAGCTTACCTTAAAAGCGCTGCCACCGCTGCACTTTTCCTTTCTCGGGAAAGCTTTTGGCTGTCTCCTGGTATGCTGTGTCGGGGTCCCGGGGGATGCGGCCGGGCAGGGATTGCGGGGATGCCGCGGGGACACCGGGGGCAGCAGAGACGGGCGGGCACCGCCATCTAGTGGGGCCGCCGCGGGGCGAGCGGGGACGCTCGGGATGTGCGGGGCCCCGGCGGGCTCCTTCCCGGGGATGATGCTCCGGGTTCTTCTCCCGCGGCAGCTCCAGCTCTCCAGCAGCCCCCGCACGGCTTTGGGGCTGGGTCCTTCCTGCGTCCAGGGAGGCTTATGGGGGCGGCGTAAACTATCCTCTCCCGGCTCCCTGAGCACGTCCTGGGTCCCGGCGCTGTTGGGGAGCTGGTGCTTTCGGTCCGCGAGGGAGTATTCGGGAGCCCGGCGCACACCTGCGGCTCTCAGCACCTCGGCACATGCAGCACCTCTTATATCGAATTCAAAGGCTTTATGGCGCAGAGGTCTGGGACCCCGGCAGCATCCAGCAGCACCCCGAGTTACCCCTGTTCCTTGTGACCCTCTCTGCGGGCACAGTGCTAAGCCCGAGAACTTGCCCCATGGAGTCTGTGCGTGCTGAAGAGTCCCTGCCTGCAGACGGCTCACTAAAACCCATTGTTAAGACAGGATACGTGTGGTGCAGCGGGTGCCTGGGCTGTTACTGCCACACAAAGCTCATGCTGTTCCTTTCCGTAAGTACAAAAAAGGGGCAAGAAATTTAGTCAAAGACGTTAGACTTTATTTTGGTGAAATCTGATCTCAAACTCTGAAGTGATAAATCAAACCCCAAGTGGTGCTTTCTGCACAAGCAGGACGTGGCATAAGACGAGCAGGCAGCACCTGTGGTTCTGTGCAGTTGGGTGCTGCATGAAGGGGGGTTACAGGAATTCCCCTTGGGCCCTTTGGACTCAGGGCTTGGCCATAGCAAGTCCCTCACTCCCTAGAGCTGTGCTGGCTCTCCTCAGGCCAGTGTGAGTGCCATTGCTAGACACTGCTCCTTTGTCCATCAACAATGCTGCATGGGAAACAGGGAAGGGAATCTCCCGAGTTTTGTGTTTTTTTTTTTTTTGGTTGTTTGTTTTGTTTCCACTGTCTTTCCCTGTCAGTGGTTGATGCTGTGTCATCTCTCTTCTCAGCGCAGAGGCTGGCTGGGCTGTGGCATCAGCCAGCTTTCCCCTGTGCAGGATCCTCTCCCAGCACCACAGCCCGGAATACACAATACTGGGACACGGCTTGGACATTTCTGTGAGACAGGCCTGCCCCTGCCAGCCTGTGCCAGAGCCCACCCACAAGGGGCATCCTCAGTGTGCTGTGGAGGAGCCTTGAAAGTGAGGAAGCTCAGCCTTCAGCTTTGAAAAGGTCCTTCCCTATGCCCTGTAGAGCTCAGGTAAGGTTGCTCTGTCTACAGCACAGACACACTCCTACTACTAGTAAATGTTCCAATAAATGCTGTTCTCAGAAGACTGAGCTCCTTTTTGTAAGGTATGTATCTCTAGTTAACCTGTTATCTGTTAAAATTGGAAAATCTGGTATCAAGGTTTAATTTCAGTAACAGGCTCCTGAAAATGAGTTATTCAGCTGTGGATGTCTAAGGCAAGGCTGAAATAGTTCTGCAGTTTTGAAAATAATAAGAGTTGTACAATATTTTTTTCTCTACTTTCCCTGCTGCTAAGGTCTCATTTGAAGTGGGGAAAAGACTTTATCCAGTACAGAAGGTGCTGATGGTGGCTTTTAAACAAATACACAGAAACAGCAAAATGCATGGGGGAAGTTTCTGTGAGATACAGTCCTGTCCTGCAGAATGCTGGATAATGCCTGGCTTGTACTGGGATTTTTCTAAAAGAGACATTGCTTTTTACTTGTTAGAATTCCTTTTATCTCCTTATCCAGGCTGGTGAGGTGGCTTCTGAGTTATCTCAGTGGCATTTATGCCTGTGAGGCATGTTACCGAGTTGTACATGGGCTCCCCACAGGACCTGGGCAATCATCTTAATTAAATGAACCTGGGTTAGTGAACACCCTCCTGGTAACACGTTCTGCTTTTGGCTTTGTGCAGAGCTGCTCGAGCAGCCACAGCTCTCGTTGGCCCCCGGCAGTGGAGATGCCTCCGGAGAGACTCGCAGAGTGACCTGGGCTCCAGCCACTGCCATCTTACTGAGGTGAGTCTCCTTCAGACCGCATGTCCTCATTACAGAGGCTTTTTCCAGGTGGTGTGGAGATTGTTTCCCTGGGGAGCAGCCAGCTCTGAGGCAGCCCGAGCCTGCATGAGCACAGGGACTCAGCGTTGCTCAGCAGCCCACCTAAAGGGTGAATGCAGCACGATATTGCTCTGCTATTGCTGTGGAATAAATCTCTCTGGGAGAGGAAAAAAATCAGTGATGCTGAAAGGCTGGTGTGTCTCCCCATGGGACAACTGGCTGGGGCTACTGGAGGCTGGGGTCAGCCTGAGGTGGCTCCTTGGGCACTCTAGGGCTGTAGCTCTGCTGGCTGGGTCCATGTCTTCTCACGCTTTACCTTGCACATTTTTAAGTGGCAACTGAGTAACACCAGGCTAACACTGGGAGGGGAGAGTGCTCCTGCTGTGGGACACGTGGCCCTGTGCTCTGCCCAGATCAAACAGGCTCAGAAGAGCCCTTCTCATCTTCAAAAGGGCAATTTTACACTTGAAACTCAGCTTATTCTCTCCATTTGCTGAGTTTTCTCTGTAACAGAGCCCTGAATAATTTACGTAACATAACATCAGCATTAGGCTTCTGAAGCTGCTGGAGTGTGTGTGAGGGTTGCTACTGCCAAAGGCAGTTACACACAATTACTCCAGGAAGTTGTCTATTACATCTACTTATTTATTTAGATTAAGGCTTCATGTTTGGTCTGGTTTTGGTTTTTTGTCTTGAGTTGTGCTACAGAAGCACCTGGACTATTTGAAATTGATGTGTTGTGCTAATGAATAGGTCCAAATTAAAACATCCAAGACTATACAGCTCAGGCCCAAAGCACTGCTTGTGAGTCCTAAGGGTTTCATGAAGATGAAAACATGCCATGTACCACAGGGACTTGTGTGAGTCATTTCTCTGCAGCGCAGCTGGCTGGGCATCACTATGATGGGCACACAGAGGAGGGGGATGGCATCCTGCAGATGGGCAGGAGCCCCTGCCTCAGGTAGGGTATCCATCCCAAAGTAGGGAAAAGTGTAGTGTAGTGGATGAGAGACCCCCAAGGGCTTTGCTGCCTCATTGTATCCCATAAAGGGTGGGAAACATGCAGCACATTGGGGTTTCCCCCAGCAGCATGTCTTGGGGATCAGCCTGGGCAAGCCCACCCAGCTGGTGTCACCTTCTCAGTGGCCTCACCAATTTCTTTGCCCCACAGGGGTTTGAGTTTTTTGGGAATTCTTCACTGGAGGGGAAAAATTGGTCCAGAAGTGTGAGTTAGCAGAGGATGCTTGGCAGCCAGAGCAGCACCAGAAAGGCTGGTGGAAACAGTGCGTGTGGACCAAAGGGTCAAAATTAGGGAGGTGGGACTTGCTGGTGAACCTTTGGGTACAGCAGTTTTGAGTGGGCACCTCTGCTCAGGATGTGCAGGTGCCTCCTTTCTGCTCTTGGGCTGCTGCTGTACCCTGGCACTCTCAGGATGGCAACTTTAAACATTTTTGCATTCACCTTAAGTTACAGTGACAGAAATTGTTTATGGTCTCCTGACCCATATGGAGAACAGAGACTGCCCTGGGATGATCCTGTGGCAGGTGTAGCCTCTACACCAAGAAGTCCTAGGGGAAATTCTCCTGGATGGAGGTGGCTGTTCCTCCCTGCATGCCTCAGCTGAGCTGATACAGAAGGTCCAGCACAAACTCCACACGAAAGTTTCAGAACCCCTGCAGTCTTCGTCCTGCTCATGGATCTGGATTCACACTCAGTGCGTGTGTGTAATTCATGATGAGGTGGCTAAGTGGAAGTTATGGATTTTGCCAGGCCAACCACTACAGCTGGGAGAAGGAGAAGTAAACAAGATTTGAGTGCCCTGACCCTCCTCCAGGTATGTGCATCTATATATAGGGCTGTCTAAATATACATGTCTATATATAATGTGTGTGCATATAGCTGTGTGGATATATATATGCACTGAGAAATGGTTTGAAATTGCAGCAATGCTGTGAGATCATCTCTGCTTGTGCCAAGCTGTGCCAGGTGTCAGCCAGGCAGGATATGGCCCCTTAAGTGTGTCCCTCTGTGTGCCCCCCACCTTCAGCTTCCTCGGAATGCGAAGGTCACTCTCTGGCATGCCACCCGCTCTTCCTCCTTCCTGCTGAACCCGATCCCTGGACGCGTGGCCTGGCCCAGCCTGCTGGCCAGAGCCACTCCTGGGAATCGCTGAGAAGTGGTTCCTAGGTGGGCTCTAGGGGAGAAGGCAGGTTGGCAAGAGCAGTGAGGGCACAGAGATGCAGAGTTTGGGCTGCAGGATGAGCAGGGTGGGTTTGGACCTCTTCGGATTTTGTAGAAGTGAGGTTTTCCCCAGTGGCTTTGGGGGCCTTGAGTGGCCCCAGGAGCTGAGCAAAGTGGAATCCCTGTGGAGCTGTGCCGGGGTAATGGATGAGCTGTTGCCGCGGGGTCCCCTCCTGCGCCGCAGTGCTGTGTGGCAGAGTTGTCTTTGTAATTGGGAAGAAATACGGCCGTCGGTGCTGGGGGGCACCTGGCACGTGTGGGGATCACCACGCAGCAGGTCGGGGGCCGTGTACTCCCTGCCTGGGAACCGCGGGGAATGTTGTGCATAGACAGGGGTCAGAGCTTCCCTGCAAGGCTGAGATGCTGTCGGGGGTTCGTGATGGGGACCCCCACCCGCTGCCCCCCACAAGATCTGCCCTACGGGGCTGAGCATGGCTCGCCTGCCCCACGCGGGATGGAGAGCGGCTTGGGGGGCTCCCCCAGCCCCACTCCCGACCCCCCGCCCGAGGCTGGGCTGAGCGTGCAGCTGCCGTGTCACAGCCCGAACCCCGGCCGGGGGGCTGCAACCCGACTCTGTCCGCAGGGTCCCGCAGCCCCGTCCCGGCGAGGCGGACAAGTTAATTCCCAGATGGATGCGCCCTCGAGCCCCGCATCTGCCGCGGGTCCGGGACGGGGGGGGAGCTGGCGGGGCCGGGCACAGGTGCGGGGCCGCCGCCCGGTTATAAATAGCGGGGAGGGGCGGCCCGGCTCCCCCCCGTGCCCGGTTCCCCCCGCCGGGGCTCGGAGAGGAGCGAGATGCGGCGCCCGCCCTCCCTCCTCCCGCCCGCAGGCAGCATGAGCCCGTCCTTCCTCCTCCTCCTCCTCCTCCTCGCCCTGCCCGCCCGCGCCCGGCGGGAGCAGGTGCCCGGCGGGGCGCAGCGCGGCCGCAACGCCCCCGCGCCTTCCTCCTCCTCCTCTTCCTCCTCCTCCTCCTCTTCCTCCTCCTCCCCGGCGGCGGCGGCAGGGCCGAGCCGCTTCCCGCGGAGCCGCCCGGAGCGGCGGCGGGGCCGCCTGTACTGCCGGGTGGGCATCGGCTTCCACCTCCAGCTGCACCCCGACGGCCGCGTGGACGGCGCCCACGACGCGAGTCCGCTCAGTGAGTGGGGAACCGGGGGCCAGGGGGGCTGCCAGGGCGAGAGCATCCCCATCCTCATCCCCATCCCCATCCCTGCAGTGTCCCCATCCCCTTGGAGCTGGCAGAGCCCCTCGCGCCCGCCGCCCTCGCCTGGGGTGAGCTGCAGTCCTGGTGGCCTCGGGAAGGGGAATTCGCGGTGCTGGGGGGGCGGTGCTCTTTGGGCTAGGTGGGAGATGCCGGACTCCCTCTGGGAAGTGCCACCTGCGGGTTTGCCCGCCTCGAGGAAGTGAGTCTAGGGCTGGTGTGAGGGCGTGTGGTCTGAACCTCCCACCACAGCCCCTAGTCAGGCACCTGGGAGGAGGATGCTGCCCCTTTTCTGTCCTTTCCCCATTGAACTTTTCCATCCTTCCCTTTGCATTCTCATTCTCCCAGCACAGTGATAGGATATATTCAGTTTAAAAATAGGACTGAGGCTGACGTTCCCCTGAGAGAAAGCTGTGCTAACTCATGGCTTATCCTCTGGTCGGAGTTGCCGTGATATCCTGTTAGAGGGAATGAAACAGCAGGCGGGGATGAAAAATCACTTAAAGAGCTTGAGGGCTTGGGCCCGAGGTGACCCTGGCATCCTTCGAGGCTCAGCTGTTGGGAGTGCTCACAGGGTAGCCACCACATCTGCCCTGGACCAAAGTATTGAGGCCCCACGAGGGAGGGCAGTCCTTGGGCAGGGATGCTGCCAGCCCAGGAACTCTGCCTGGGGCTTCGTGGGTACTGTGGGCATGTGGTCTGGAGGGGCTTAGGGGAAGGACAGGAAAACAGGCCATCCATACCAGAGCTGTTTTGGGAGACATGAGTTCAGAAGGGCTGGCAGAGGTTTGGTGCCACAGCTATCTTGGAGGGACCTGGATTATATGAAGTTCCTTCCTCCTTAGCCTGAGATTTTCTCCCCAGAAAGGTCACAGTGACACCAGCTCCACACTTGAGAGTGGAGCCAGCCCTGCCTGGGGACACAT
The DNA here is from genome assembly GCA_035221455.1 of Xenops minutus. Lineage (NCBI taxonomy): Eukaryota > Metazoa > Chordata > Aves > Passeriformes > Furnariidae > Xenops > Xenops minutus. Next base: position 72,278,273 of record JAWWEE010000122.1, read on the forward strand.
GCCGGTGAGGGGGGCTGTGCTGATGAGTTAAGCTGAGGAGCTGTCCCCCATGGGGAAGAAGATGGCTTTTGGCAAGGAAACCCCAGTTTTGACCCCTGGGAAATGGGGCTTTACCCCAGGCAACCCCAATAACCAGGGGTATGCCTGTCAGCTGGCAGGGCCACCCTGCAGAGGGCAGGCTTTGGGGTACCCTTGAGGGCAGGTACCTGGAGAAGGTACTTGCCTTGCTGCAGTGGGGCTGCACAGCCCCATGGCTTTTGGTCTGGGCCACATAGGGTGAGGAGGAGAGGCCCACCAGCCCTGCAAAGTGCCCCCTAGGCCCTTGGTGCTGGGACTTGGGTGCCTCAGGTTGCTGCGCTTCCTCCTTAAAATAAACATGGGAAGTGGTGATCCGATACCCGACCTCGGGGATTTAACGCGGCTTCAAGTTTGCTCCTGGCATGTTAATCCCATGGCCCTTTGGGGGCCAGATGACATGTTCTGTGAGGTCCTTCCTCTGGGGCCAGGGCCACCAACCCCCTGGGGCTGCAGCCAGGGAGCACTGGTGCTTCCCAGGGCAGGAAGAGCAGGTTGGGGATGTGGTGCTGATGCCTGACTGGAAGGGTTTGGTGAGGTCGCTTGACCCTCTGCCCCGGGAACCCCACAGTGCTCGGGGAGGTGACACATGTTAGTGCTGTTGCTGAGGGGTGCTTGGAGGTTGCAGTCCTTCTGTCAGATGAGTTGCAGGGCACTTGGTTAGTGTTAGGGGTAAGTATAATATGTAGTTGTGTTCCTTCTTGTATTTACTATTGGAGTTTTAATTCTGGACTGTGGTTATTGGTGTAGCAATAAAAAGGGGTAAAGGATTTTTGGGTTAGTGGATTTTAGGGTTTTGGCTAGGGTTAGAATTGGGTTTATGGTTAGGTTTAGGGGTAAGTTTAATATGTGGTTGTGTTCATTAATAGTAGTGGTTTTTATTGGTGGTTTTAATTCTGGACTGTGGTTATTGGTGTAGCAATAAATAGGGGTAAAGGATTTTTGGGTTAGTGGATTTTAGGGTTTTGCCTAGGGTTAGGATTGGGTTTTTGGTTAGTGTTAGGGTTAAGTTTAATATGTGGTTGTGTTCCTTAGTTTTAGTAGTTATTAGTGGTAGAGGTGATTGTGGGTTGTAATTATTGGTTTAGGAATAAATAGGCGTAAAGGATTTTTGGGTTAGTGGATATTTGGGTTTTGGTTAGGGTTAGGATTATGTTTACGGTTAGTGTGATGGTTACATTAATATCTGGTTGCGTTCATTAATAATAGTGGTTATTAGTGGTAGTGGTCGATTACTGGTTCTGCTTACTGGGGTAGCAGAAAATAGTGGTAAAGTTTTTTGGGTTTGTGGATTTTAGAGTTAGGGCTAGGGATTTGTTTAGGTTTATGTTTTGTGGTAGGTGTAAATTAAATATGTGATTGTGTTCATTATAGGTCAGAGGTTTTTTTGGTTGTGTTAGGCGTGTGTTGTGGGTATTTCCATAGGAGTGTTTAGAGGCTGCCTTGGAGCTTCCCTCCCTCTTCACTTGGTTTCCTCGCAGCTTGCTGTGCCTCCCCGTGGGCAGGAGCACAGCTCCTCTGGGTGAGCATTCTGTCCCTTCCGCCGGGCCCACACGGTGGTGGCGCTTGGGGCAGGTGTGCTCCATGGGCTGCAGCTCGTGCTGTGCCGAGGGAGCCGCGCCGTGCCGAGGGTTTGCAGGACAGCGCGAAGGAGAGAAAGTGTGTGCCAGAGCTGTGTCCCATCAGGTTGTGTTTCCCTCTGAGGACAGAGAGTCTCTGAGCTGAGATGAGATTGCTGTAAGGGTTTGGATGAGCAATTCAGGGAACAAGGAGCTCGGAATCCCTGGTGCTGGTGGAACAAGTGCCTTTGGTGTGCTTAGTTTGTGTCTGTGGGAATGGGGATTTGGGCTGGAGAGCTGTTGCTGGGAATAAAGGGTGGAGTAAACCTGCTCTGTGGATGTGTCAGGAAGGACCGAGTAGCAGGGAAGTGGAGTATTTATAAACTACATCAATATTTCCCCTGAATCAGGAGTGGAGCAGTGATGGGGGTGGTTGGATTTGGTCTGGGGCTGTTGGGTTTGGCCTTAAACCACTCCACCAAACCCCCTGAGCCCTCAATGGACACATCCAGCACTCAACAGAAACACAAGTCAGTAATTATTACAGAGGAAAAATTACTGGTAATTGTAAAATTAAATCTGTCGGGATTTTTCTTTGGCATGATCAACCAGAGAGTGTATCCAGGCAGAGCATTTTTTTTGGCTGTTTTTTCTGATTTGTAATTTCCTCTCTGGCTTAAATGGGTTTGTGTGCTCCTGTGTAAGGAAGCAGCGTGTTTGAACCTTGAAATTTGGGGTGGGTTTGGGTTTTAGGTTATTTTTTTTGTCTCCAACTGAATCAGGCCTTCCAGGAACAGTCCGTGTTGTCCTACGCAACTGCTTTGATTATGGGTCAGAGAGAGAAGGTAAATGACTTTTCATTCTCTGGAATTTTTCAAAGCAGAAGTGGGACGTTGTCTTGCCCCTCGCCAAAGCACTGCAGGCACGTGGGAGTAGCTCAGTGCTGGTCCAGCTCTCTGGAAATAACCATGTTGGAGAAGTTTAAGTCTCAATAACAACTCTATTGTCTCTTGATTGCAAAGATTGGGTCCTACAGTCGCAGCCTGATGAGGGAAAACCGTAACTTGTGTTCTTCATGGCAAACATTCTGTTCTTCCTTGCGCAGTCTTTGAATTCTGTTGTCAGTCTACTATTTTTCTAAGAAAACCTGTTAGAAATTCATATGTAGGAGTGGAATTTGGGTCTTCTGTTCCCTACAAACTCTTGCACAGCCTGAAGGAGTGGGGTGATGACTGCTCTCAGCACATGTTATTCAATAATATTCTGTCAGATTTCCCTTGGCTCTGAGTGGAAAAGGCAAGGGTTTGGGTCAGGAATTGTGCAGGCAAGGCCTGTGTGCCTGTGCATTTCTTGGGGGTCTGTCAGTGTGGCAGGGCTGGGACAAGGACTTGTGCAGGGACTGAGCTGGGACTGGAGGAGTTGCCATTTTAGCCATTTAGCCATTTCAAAGGTGTGATTAGAGAATATTTTGGAGGTCTTTTCCAGGATTCTCTTTGCAACCGGATTTCCCTGCAACTGCAGCAGTAAGGTGAGGGTTCTTCCATGTCCAGCCCTGTGCCTTCTGCTTGGGATGGGGCAGGTTCTCCAGGGAACTGGAGATCACTGGGGCTCTGGAAAGCAGGGAACTGCAGGGATTGCTTTTTCCCAACCTGAGATGAAGTTCGTCAAGGCAGCACAAAATTCTGATTTGTGTGAGTTTTGTTGAGCCCGTGTTGGTCCCCGTGACAACCAGGTCAGAACTGGCTGTTGTGGTCAGAGGGTCTGAGGAGCTGCATCCCTAAATTTGGCATGATCCTCTTTCTGCCTTGGAGTTTACAGCTTCCTTGTAGCACCCAGCTGGGAAAACCCAGGGTTACTTAGAGGGGATAGAGGTGACATTTTTAGCAGAAAACCTGGGCTAATTTATGAAGGATACAGCAACAGTTTTTGTAGGAAAATGTGTTTAACCAGATTGGCCCGAGTTGTGTTTGCACAGATTGAGGCCAGAGGTGTCAGTCCATCCTAAGAAACCCTGCTCCACCTCTAAATCCCAGGAGAAGGTGTACAAGCTGCTAATTGAGGGACTGAAAATACATAGAAATGGATGCCAAGAGCATTAACAAGGTTCCTGGGAATCACATTACACTGTTGCCATAAAATTTATAACTGAATCTTAAGCTTTTTATGACAACAGAGCATTTCTTCCTTTGGATTACTCACTGTGTAGGTTTTGGGCTTTATTTGGATTTTGAATGCCTCACAGTGGCTCTGACACTGATCAGGGGGTGGCAGGAAAAAGAGAGTCAGAGCTCCTGGGAGGCACTCTGGGGTGTTTTGCCCCAGAGTGGATCCAACTGCTGCCACCAGCCTGGCCAGGTGGGATCTGCTTTGGCTCCTGTCTTCTGCCAGGGACAGAATGTTTTCAGTGGAATGAAATTAGAATCCAGCAGCTTCATCTCCTGGAGATTCCCCGGGGAGCCGATCCGCTCTCCCGTGTCTCCTGCTCTCAGTTCCCCCCCAGCCAGAGCTAACTGTGCCAAGGACACCAGCACTTTACACCCTGGATAGAGAATGGGGGACTGGGTTGTGTCGAATTCACCCAAAAAGCGGGGAAAAAGGGATTAGGTGAGCATCTGGGTCCTCACAGAACCTGCTGCAAGTAGAGAAGCACAACCCCAAATCTCCAGCTCTGGGTGGAGTCCTGGAATCTAAAGCAGCACAAACCAATACCTTAAAATGAACCGTGAGAGAGCAGGACCAAGCAAGTGCCACTCTCACTGTGGGGAGGCCAAAGGAATTGTTTGGGACTTGGGCTGTCCCCATGGGTGATGCTGATTGCTGGGATTTTGAGAATTCCACACATCTGAATTTGGCCAAAATGTCCCAGCCCAGGAGCTTTTCCTGGCACAGCAGCACAAAGATTGTTCTCTGTGCGGTGCCAGGATTTGGGTTTCAGTCTCAGCTTGGCTGGCTTAGATGAATTCTACCTCTGGCCCGGAATCCCCTGCCCAATTCCTGCAGGAATAGCCTCACAGTGCCTCCTGGAGCCCGGATATTCCCCTGCCGAGCTGCTGCTTTTACCCTGGGTTTGTCAGGAACCAGCCAAGGCTCCAAGGAAGCTCAGCAGGATCAGGACAAGGTTGATGTTGCACAGAATTTGCTCTTCATAACCCTCCTCCCCTGTCCCCACTGATGTCCCTGTGGGGGACTTTACCCAGTTCCCCGGAGTTCACCTGCTTGTCACCCCTCCCCAAGGTCTGGCTCCAGGGCACGTTTTCAAGCAGGAGAAGGGAAGGGGGTGGCCAAACACACTCCCTTGCCCCAGCGGGACGAGTACTGGCAGACCTGCCCTCACCCAACGTGGCGCCGGTGCTTGGAGCAAAACATCGCGAGATGCGGAGGGCGCGAGATCTCGGGAAATCCTGGCAAATCTGCCCTCACCCAACGAGGCGTCGTGGCTTCATACCTATGATCTGCGCGCGAGCATGGGACAGCTCACGGGATGACGCCAGGGGCCCCGGCTGCGGCCGGGCGGAATCTGTGAGGGTTTCGGGGGGATTCGGGCGTTCCAGGCTGTATTTAGGGGGGTCAGACTCCGCCCGGCTCCGGGCAGTACTGGCTGCGCTGCCCTCAGCCAGGAACGGCCACCCCTGGCAACGTCACCCCCTCGGTGCCACCCCCGAAATGTCCCGCCGTTCCCGTGTCCCGCTGCTCCCAAACCGCGCCAAGGACGAGCCGGCTCGAGGACGGCCCTGCGCATGCGCGGAGCCCCCGCCCCGCCGCCCGAGGGTCGGGAGGGACCCGGGATCGATCCGGGATCGGCCCGGGAAGGGCCCGGGAAGGCGGCGCCGGCGGGGTGGGCCCGTGCCCAGAGCCGCGGCATTGCCGGTACTGTAGGGAACCACTCGGGGGACGTGCGGGAGCGGGGAGCGCCCGCGCGGGTGGGAGCGGGCCCGGCTTCAGGGCGCGTACACGGCGGGGAAAAGGATCTTTCTTTCCAGAGTCGTGTCGGTGACATTTAGAGAGAAACCTGTGCTTCCGTGGAAACTGAGCAGTGAATAGTTAGTCGTTACTTTCCCCGCCCGTTGGGTGCATTTGAGGCATCCAGACTGAGGAACAGCAGCATCAGGCACTGATTAACGTGTAGCAAACCTGACGGAGAATGTAAAAAAAACCTCAAAATAATAAATAGGCGTGGAAGGTGCACCTTAAAACGAATCAAAAGAACAGAGATCAGGCAGAGGGAGTTATTCTTGCTTTTTCTTTCATTGCAGTGTTCAGTCAGGGGTCCAAGGTGGGGGAAAGGCTGTACCACTCTGAAAGACATAAGGACATTTGGTGCATCCTCCCTGCTGCACAGGAACCCTGAGAGCACAGGCTGGCAGGGCTCTTCACACCCGCTCTCACTGGCCTGGCAGTGCATGGCTCCCCTGCCAGAATCTCAGGAAGCTCATAAAAGGAGCAAATGGAGTGCTTCCATCCCCGGTCCCTGCCTCGCACAGTCACCAGTACACAGAGAGATGCCATGGTAGCAAAGAGTAATGTCTGGAAAACACAGATGGAATGTGAATGACGCCAGCAAAGCTGCTGCTGTGCCCTGACACCTCTTTGTAGCTTGGCCATCCTTAATGCACAGACGGCTGTCCCGGGCCCTGTACAGCCCAGCCCATCCCCTGCAGCAGGGCCCTGCCTGAAGGACTCCGACTTTGTTTCTGAAGAAAGACTGACACAGACAGTGTTTTGCCCACCTCACTTGCCCTGCCCGCCTGCTGGGGACTCACCCTGTTCCCCCCCTGCCCCTCCCCAGTGGGCACTGGCCGTGGGCAGAGCGGAGCAGGGGGCTCTGTCCTTCCCCAAGCTCTGCAGCGGAGCAAAGCTGGCTTTGTGTTGGTCGAGGCTGCCCAGTTTAGAGACCTCAAGGGCCACGTCCTCATGTTCCAGGTGGGATGTGCAGGTTTTCCTGTGGGCCAGAAGACAAAGGCAACAGGCTGCTGTGTGCTGTATTCCCTTGCTCTGAGGATCCAGCCACACAGCTCACGAGGGAGGCAGTGTTGCTGTCTAAAGCTTTGAAAAAAATAGTACAGGGAATATGAACCTGTGAGAATGTTACAGTGAGACTGAAAATTTAGACTCAGAGGTCACATCCAGGATTGGAGTTGTGTTATAGGAGCCATCGAAACACCTGAATCGGAGAATGATTCCAGTCTACTCCAGTTCATGGGTGTGTCTCAGGATTTCCCATATGCCCCCCTAAAGCAGCCTCTGTAGTGATTCCCTGTCTGCAGCATGTGCTGGGGCTCATGAGTTATGCAGCCTTATATCAGGTTAGCGTGTGTGTTGTCATCATGTCATTCTAGTTTCTTAATCAAGATGCCAGGCAAGACAGAGCACCTGCACCATGAGGCTCCATTAACTGTACATATAATCTCATAAAAAAGATATTACAGTACCTATAAAATTTAATTCTGAGAATTCCAGCCCATCACTCAAACAGAAGTGCCCCATGATAACACAGCTTTCCTCAGAGCGCTCCTGGTGGGTTTTATGAGTTGGCTGTTGTTTGCCAGGAGCACTTGGGCTCCATATGTGTTATGCAGCTGCTTGTCCTTACTCTGCTGCTCTGTCCACACACTGGTTGATAAGGTTTCATCATAACTTGCTGCTTCAGAACTAGAAAATGCCTTTTTCTAAACTCCTCTAATGCTATAGTTCCTCTTCTTTTGAGGAAAAAAAAATATGAAGGTTATAATGAGTGATTTTAAACACTAATATAAAGCGACTATTCTTATGAAGATTTGGTGATTTTATGTCAATAAAAGCACAGGCCTAAAGCCATTTATTGGTTATAGCACTGATGTATAGAATAACACATAATATTTTCTGTTATATAGGATCTTGAATAATTTTGTTTTCAGGAGCTTGATTTTGTGCTAACTCTTTTGCTGTTTTTGTTTTTATTCTTCTCTTCATCCCCCCATTTTTAAATAAATACCTTCCTTTCTAGGCTAGGTAGACAAAGAGATACACAACAGAGGCCATCCCCACTGCACAGCCACTCCATATCTCAGGCTTCTCAATGGCTTGCTGGTTTATTCTCTAGTAAACCCACTTATTTATGCAGCTTGATCTGTTTTCCACAGGAGAATATTCACGTTTCCCAGGGTCCTGAAGCTTACTCAGAAAATGGCACATTTTTAAACCAGTTATCCTTAATAAACAGTGGCTTTAGTGTTCCACTTTTTAGACTTGGATATTATTTGATGGTTTGTATAACTGGAACAAATTAAGCACACAGGATGATATGCAAGTGCAGAATGTCCTCAGCAATCACAAGTCACTCAATATGATAAATTTTTCTTTCTGTCTCTGTCTTTCTAATTCTGAAGAATTTGTGTCTTCTTGCATTGAGCAAAATGAACATCACCATTAGCTCTGACAGCTGGTAAGTTCTGTTTTATTGAGCAAGAAGTTAATGTTGTATCAGCTGCCAGAACTCAGAGTTTTCACTCGTGCACACTGAATTGTGGTGTAATCCCTTAGGATGGACGTCTGTCAGTTCACTCACTGCTTACATGAAGATGCCATTTTACCGCAGCAACCAGTTAGACTATTATATAGAATTCTTCAGCTATCCAACTACACTAGAGCCAAGTGTAACAGGAGGTTGTAAGAGAGGTAGGCAGTTTACACTGTATGTCAAATATTGTACAAAGAGCTGCATATAAATCATATTAATGTTGCTAAACAGAGAGTAATTAAGACACCACAATTATGAAGAAATGAAATTCATTCAGCTGGTAAAGAATATAGCTGATGAGGGATCTATTTTACAAAAGCAGTTTAGAATAAGCATGGTCCTGTAAAGTGTTGAGAATTAGAGAATTCATTCAAGTTTAGGAAAACTGTGTCTACTTCAGCATCAAGGCTCATTTTTCTCTCTGAACCCAATGCAAATCGAAGACCCAACTCTTGTAGATTCTGACTGCTGGATGGGTTTTATTTCTTTGTTTGAGAAAGCACTGGGGGCTTGCAAAGCTTGTTAGTATGAAGCCTCATCACAAAAAATTCAGACAGACAAGTATTGCCCCAGATTCAGTGATGCAATTTAGTAAACTGTCCTGCAAATTGTGAAGCTCCAGAAGAGACACCAATTAAAGTGATATCTGGCAGTTTTTCATTTGACAATGCAGTTAATATCAGAGGACTAGTCAAAGCAAGATACCTACACATATCTAAATGATCTAGATCTGTTTGTATAACATTTTCACCAATTCTGAAGTGCTAGCCTCACTTTTGGAATTCAAGCTATGATCACTCTGTTTTGCCTTTGCTGACAAGCATTCTAGAAATACAGAGTTTTTTCTGCTGATACTTCTGCCAAATAGGAGAAGATTTCTTGCTCCTTTCAAGACTTACAGAAATTCTTACTCCAAAGTGCTGGAGTCTGTAGGAAATACAGTGTCTTGTCTCCTTGGTGAACATAAAAGATCTCTTTGTCTGAGCTGAACATGCCACACAAATGACAGACATGCATACTGGTATGGATTCTGAGCTGAGCCAGTATAGAGAATGCTTCAAATTTTTAGTAATTCTGCTGGGAATTGACACAGCCCTGGGAAGAAAGAGTTTGTTCTAGTTCCTATTGAAAAGGTGTCTGCAATTACAAAAACACTTTTCTGGACACAATAGACTTGTATGGTTACATAGTACTGATATTATCAGGACCAAGACACGTTTTTGAAGCATTTTCGACATCCTTAGAAAGAGCACTTGAGTGTTTTGTGCATATTTAATGAAGAGAAGATTTTATGAAGGCTCTTTGTTCACAAAGAAAAAGAATAAACAGGAAAATGCTGGCTCTTGTGCTTAAGATGTAAGTATTGAAGGGAGAAGAGGGGAAACAAACATCATACTCTGGGTCTGTGGATGAGCATATCTCAGTCCTTTGCCTCTAAACTTTTGAGACAAACTACGAGGTATTTGTCTGGGGCTGTGTGGTTTCCTCTGCTTTGTACAGATGAGGGACAGAAAAGGCAGAAGACCTGACAGCACTCCTTGCTGTTTGCTCCTTTCTGCTTCTCTGTGACTGTTTCACAGAAATGGTCACATTTTCTGAAAGATTGTGGGGAGGTCTCTCAAAGCACCAGCTGAGCCTTAGGCATGCAGAGATGATATGTAGTGCTGCTGGATGAAAGGATTGATATTTGAAAGGAAATGGACGAAAAGAGATGGGAGAGAAATGAGTCCTGACCACACAATCTGTTCATGTGCCGAAGGTATCCATGGTGTCCCTGGGCCTTGCAACAGGAACCACCTCTCTTCCCTCATACAGATGATGGGGAAGTGGGAAGCCCTCATCTTTCCTTCCCTGCCTTGTGCAAGCTGTTGCCTGACACTGGCAGCACTCCTGAGCTGTTCTAACAAACTTCTGTGTCACTTGGCACAGCCCTGGGGCATGTGAAGCACAGCCACCTCCCTGCACAGCATTCACAGCATCGCCAGCCAGTTCTGGGAATCAAAGCTGGTGCTCGGCTGGAAGTACTTTCTGTTGGAGTTGCTAAGGCTTGCAGTGCTCCCATGTTGTTGAACAGTATGAGTTAGTGCTGTGTTCATCAAAGCTTTTGTCAGTGCAGAGAGCTCATCCCAGGTGTTTGATGCTCTGAAGGACAAAGGTTGGTTCTCCACATCCACAAAGTAATATTTATGTATTTGCAATATTTTCTTGCTGCATCATGCTGGCCTTTTTTGGATATAGCAGCTATTTGTCTCATACTGCTGGGTATGAAGGAGCATAGTCTGTGTTCTCCTCGGTGTTTGGGTAGAATCTCTTTGCCACTGCAGAATTAGGTGAAGGATATCACAGTCTTGCTTTCCAGCAGCTGCTGAAGATCCCTTTTCTGCTGGCAATGGATACACCTGAGCCACACTGGGGGATCATGAGACGTGTCACACAGCTCACCAACACTGTGCTGCACACTGTGCTGCCAACATTTGTAACTGCTTGGTGTTGCACCTGTAGGAGAGTATCTGCCACAGGTCTTAGTTGAAGCATTTTGTTTTCTGACCACATGCATTTGCCCTTGTCTTCATTTGGGTTTATCTTAGAGTATGGACAACAATTGCTTTGGAGAAAGATCTAGGAGTCTCAGTCATTACTGTCTGCTGTACCTTGCTTTCAAGTGAATAGGAAAGGGAGGGTCTCACTCATTGCTATTCTTTCTTTATTTCTCCCATTCAGATGCAGATGGATAACTGAACATGTAATACCTGTGTTCAGAAGCCATGAATTCCAGAAAATCACTCTCAGAAGCACGGAGAGCTTTTCCTGCTACTAAAGCCCACTGCCAGCAGCCATCACGGATTCTCATTGTGGATGTCACATCACCTTCCTGGGCCAACACTTGCTCTATGCTCTCTGAGGCTCTGGAAAACACACTGTGCTTGGCATGTGGCTTGGCAGGGCCCTGCCGTGTGCCCCTGCTGAGCCTCTACGTGGTGCAAGCCCAGCAGGAATGTCTGCTCCCCTTCACGGTATGGCAGAAAGTGGGTACCTGGGGATCTCACAGACAGGAATGCAATACATTGTTGTCATTCAGCAGAGAAGGTTATGATTTACTGGGAATGTGTATCTAAAAATCATTCCCAAAAAAGCATAGTTTCACAGAATTTTATGAAAGAATGAAGTTTAAAAGGAGTGTCATATTTTTGATGTGTGAAGATGCTCACATGCATAATTTGGGTTTTGTTCCCATCTAAAATGTCTGTTGTACCTTTCGTGTGCTACTGTCTGCACTATTTGTACTGCATCTCTATCAAAATTGTCAAACACATTTCAAACTGTAACAATTTGGACAGCGAAAAAATACTATCCTTGTGGGACAGTCTTCAGCTATGTAAAGGAAGAGGTGCAGAGTTAAAATATTTTTGCCAGATTTGAGAAATATCCTGAAATCATATAATCACAGAATCATTTTGGTTGGAAAAAACCTCTAGGATCATCAAGTCCAATCCTAAACCCAGCACTGCCAAGTCCACCACTAAGCCACGTTCCTAAGCACCACATCTAAGTGGCTTTAAATATATAGATCATAGTCAATAAGAACAAGCATTGCACTCGTCTGGGGCTACGCAGTGGAATAAACATAGATGGAGAATGACAAGCAGCTCTACAGTACAGGTTTGTGCATCGTTAAGTGCACAAGACTCTATGAAGTCATAGTGTTACAAACAGTCACACTGAGCACTCCCGTTTATACAACATTAAGGTAAACACACAGAACTAGTCCTCCCACTTTATATAGCAATGGTGAAAACATTCTGACATGTTTTTTCAAGTGTTCACATCTTAGGAAAGGTGGAGACCAACTGGAAAAAATAAAAAAGAGAGATAACAGTAATTTACCAAATATGATCTGCAAGAAAACGGGCTGATGGTGTGTCATGTTTAACCTCAGCCAGCAACCAAGTACCACACAGTCGCTCACTTTATTTTATAGAACAGGCTATAGATAATGTGACATGACTAACTAAGGGAATGCCAAAGAAACATTTTCTGAAGATACTGTGGAATGACTCTGACTAGGAGCTTTAAGAACAGACACTTGTCTTGCTTCCTAGGAATTTACTTGTAATTCATCTTGGCATGTCACTGCAGGATGGTCTTGATGATCTGTTTCACAGCTGCTCCCAGACCTGCTCTCTGTGAGATTGCATTATGTCCTAGTTAATTTGTAAGTGTGTGGGGCCAAATACCTACTTTTATATTTACTGGGTATGTCCTGGTACTGGTCCAGCATGTGCTGGCTGACAGCTGCCTCTGATCTCCTCTGGTAATTGTGGCTCACCAAAGGACGTCTGACCTTTGACACAATTCCCTTACTTACTGGTATTATGACTCTGCTGCTCATGATCAGCTGTCTTTTTTATTTAAACAACAATTCCTCATTTTGATAGTCACAGTTTTTAAAGACAGGGGAACCCTTAGGTCACTGTTTGGCTTTCTTCATATTACAGGCTATTAGATTTCACTAAAGTACCCATATGTTGTTAAAGCACTTCTTCCAGAAAGCCATCTAGTTTGAATCTGAAGATATTACAAGGTGGATAATCAAGTACTTATCTTGATGATTTCTTCCAGTGGTTAATCATTGTCATTGTTCAACTTGCACCTGGTTTCTAATTTGAATTTATTTGCATTAGCTTCCAGGAATTTGTTAATATATTTACTCTTTTGGCTAGACTGAAGAACCTGCTTGTATTTTATCCTTTCTTCCTTTAAATAGAAGCCAGTCCCTTCTCAGTGTTCTAGCTGGTAAATCAAAGAGAACAAATTATAAGTCTAACTGCAAGTCATTTTTACAACCCCTTAATAACTTCCAAGCCCTTCTGTATATTAACTTTGGTGGTTTTTTTATTCCAATACTGGACTCAGCAATACTGTATAGAGAGCTAAAAAATACTACTCCATCACTTTCCATAATAGTGCATTTCTCTGGGACTTGTCCAAGACAGCAAAGCTCACACTCAAAGGCTTGAGTCAGTCATGTACACCCAGACTGTGAGCCCCCACTCCCCTTCTCCCCAGCTTTGTTTGGGTGTTCTGTTCAGGGAGCCATCTCTTTATTTTAAACATCTGCTGGTTTTCAGAGCTGTTATTTCACTATCAGGAACAGTAAAGTATTTCAATGTGACCATTTTCTTCAGACTAGGAGGGGTGAGGTTACTTAGTTTGTTCAGCTGGAGAAGAGCAGACTGAGCACAGAGCTCATCAGGGTCTGCAACTTCCTCACAAGGGGTAGTACTGATCTCTCTGTGGCCAGTGACAGGCCCCAGGGAACGGCTGGAGTTGTGTCAGGGCAGGGTTAGGCTGGATCTCAGGAAAAGGCTCTTCCTCCAGAGGGTGGTTGGGCACTGAACAGGCTCCCCAGGGCAGTGGGCACGGCCCCAAGGCTGCCAGAGCTCCAGGAGCATTTGGACAATGCTCTCAAGGACAGGGGGGGATTGTTGGGGTGTCTGTGCAGGGCCAGGGATTGGACTGGATGGTCCTTGTGGGTCCCTTCCAACTCAGGACATTCTGTATGTTTCTATGACGCAGTGGACCTAATTTCACTAATAATGGTATCTGGTCCTCTGCTCCTTCAGTAATCAGGAGCAATTTTACATCTCTGATGAGTATCTGTTCCATTTCAGCCTTCCTCAGAAATACCAGGGCTCCATTGCTTCTCCTGTACTCCTGAACTTGCCTGTGTCTCAACAGGGCCGTCTGTGAGCACATTGTCTTTCTGATCCAGCTAGAGAAAGACTTGACACTTCTCAGTGAGGAACCAAGATAGGGCTGTATTAAAGAGTGCTTCTTAGACAAATCATGTGAAGTCAGGAAAGTCCCAGAGCTGAAAATAAAGACTGGGAGAGTACATGGGGAAGTGTCATATATGGTTACCTTTGTCTTGGTCTTTTCTGGGTGCTTGTTTATGGTCTCTCCTATAGGGTCTGACAAGTCATGGAAAGGGCAGGGGGACAAAGAAAAGGAAACCAGAAAGTAAGCAGGCAACTGTGGAGAACAGCAAATGGTGACAAGATAGGAAGTGAGCATTAAAGCATCAAAAAATTTTAGTGGGGAACTAAGGAGTCTGAGCAGAGCACCTTCAGGTGATGGTGCTCCCTGGCATTGTCATGTCTGTGCTAAGGAAAGATCATGGGTGGGTAAGAGATACCAGGTAGCCTCAACTAATACTGCATGGAGACAGAGGGGTCTGTCCCAGTTCTGGCCAGCCTGGTTCATACTTGGACTGCCTTCTGTGGATTTAGGCAACCACTACAAAAGAGATACCAAGCTCAAGTGAATGCTGAGTATCATATAAGGGTTCACAGCCCTGGACTACAGGAATCTAAGTCACCACAGCAGGCAGTGAGAAGGCAGTCCAATATCCTCTGGTCATGAGACTGACACAAAGCACCATCGTAGAGCACAGTGGGTTATTGATCTGTGCATTTAGAGAATTCATCTTGCCATAAAGAGTCAGTCCAGCTCTCCTTGGGGCAGCCATTGCACAGTGGTAGCTGCTGCCTGAAAGAATAAAACATTTTTTACAAATGACAGCAATAGAATAATTTTTCCTTTCTAACACTTGGTCTGGTAGCTCATCTCTGAAGCTGAAGGGTCCACACAGCTTCCATGAACATTTGCTTTTTTCATCATCACCTCTGTGGTGACTGTCCTAAACAAGACATGTAAGAGCAGAAGAAATGTCCTTCTGAGTCAGAACAGTGCTCCATCAGCCTAGTCTCTAAAGGAAAGACTGTTTCTGGGGGGTGCCCCAGCCCAGTCCCTTCCTGCAGTTCATTCTTCTCACATACCCCAAGATCCACACCTGTTCTATTTGGAATGAGGGAGGATACATTTGAGGCTATTCCTCTTGGACTCTTGTTCTGGACCTGTAACCCATGAGCTTTTGGAACTCATCTTTGAACCTGGTACCACACTCTGACTCCAAACTCTCCTGAATGAATTTCAGAGGTCCACAGCTCGATGAGCAAAGAGTACAGATAACGGCAGGAGTGACTGTGGCCTGGGGATGTCCTCCCATCTCAGTGCTCCTATTCGTGTCTCAAGTTCTGCCTCTCTGTTACTCAGGGCCAGAGAAGAAGGGCATGTCCTACTACTACATTTTGGCTTGGCAACAGGGAGACAGCTGAAATGTGAGGAGTGATTATGTGTGTTGTTACTGGCCTAACAAGCAGCTGAGTTGGATCCATATCACTGTTCACTGCTTTTTGACTTGGCTCCTGCCACCAGTCTGAGCTCAGTGCTGTGAATTCAAAAACCCTTCTTCCAAATTATGGAAAGATATTTCATGTTAATTGTTTAACAGTTTTTCATGTTCATTGAACACTGTTTTGCAGCAAGTGAAAGAAAACTTTGCACGAATTCAAGCCTGCATTTCGGAGCTCCGTTTGCTTCCAGCAGAAGGCTGTTTCCCACAGTGGGGGAATGGAGTGGTACAAGCTGTGCAGGATGGATTGCAGCAATTCAAACAATACAGCAGACACACAGCAGGAGGAGGCTCAACAAACAGTTCTGTTGAGGTAAGAAAATGTTGGGAAGGTAATGGGAGCCATTCCATGTTACCAGTCATACTTTATAAATGTATATGTCAAGTACTGTGAACATGCCAGAACATTTTAGGTATCAACGGTCTGACTATTTCAGAGATCCATTGTCTAGAAATCCTGGATGGAGATACCAAGTCCTCAAATCCCTCTAGACAGATTCCCGTGAAAAAGGGGACATTATCTAGGGAAAACTGTATCTACAGCAGTCCTGGGACGGGATCTAACAGATTTTGGTGGCTGTGTTCTCAGCTGGGTGTGTGTGCTTGCATAAGAAGGAGGGAAGCTGCTAATAACACAGGAGAACAGATGTACAAATGTAGAAAGCAGAGCAAGGTTCACAAGGAAGTGTTTTTTTAAACATTATCAACTGATGTGAAAGAATGGGGACTTAGAGGGGGAAGGACTCATAAAGAAATGGTGTTTCCCTCTGGACATCAGGAAATATCAACTCCAAGCAATCTTATTTCAGACTTTACAGGCTGAGGGTCCACCTGGCTTTGGAGCTTTGTCAGTCATAAAAACAAGACTCCCGTGAGTGAAATTTTGGGAGTCCTTCCGTTCTGTTTAGATCCTTAAACCCTTCTGGAGACACACAGTCATGGTGTAACCAGGCAAACTCTCCCAGCTCTAATTGGGACTACCTAGTCTATCCAGGAAGCCTTTCTCCTGATTTTCTGCTTTTCTGTGTTTTCATGGGGCCTTGAGGTATTTTTCCTGACCATTTCAAATGTGATTTGTGCTTTAACTGTAAAGCTGGAGGTTGGAACAGGCTGAGAACACATTGAAGACAAGACCTTTTTTGACACACAACAAAATCCAGGATGACTTCTAGTATAGTTGAAGGAACAAGCTACATTCAAAATGAAGTTATCCATGGGTATAGGGAGCTAATACTCTACTAAGCAATCCTTGTTCCTCTAGATTATGCAAGTATATTGTACTTATCCTTGCCAGGGGATGTGAGACATGCTGCAGTGATAGACTGTGATCACAGACAGGCAGAAGGCCATGTTTCTAAAAAAGGCAGCTTTCTGCTTCAGATACTTAAGTGACTGCATTTTTTTTTCCATCACAAGCATTTTTTTTATGCAGAGTAAGTTGAATTTTTGTTTCTGTTTCCTTTTCTCGGGAGACATTTGAGTGATTTTGCTCAGATACAGTATCTTTCTAAGACTTAAAAAATGTGTGGGTTTTATGCTTCCTTCTTGGAAGTGAAGCCTGGATAACTTAAGCCAGTTAAAGTAGGCATTTAGCTGGTTAAATTCAACTGTATCAGGCTGTCCACATGTGGTGCCTGAGTACTTGACATCTCGCACAAGTCACCATTTCTGTTTTTGAAGCCTTCTCTTCTGAAAGAGACACTCTTTGGCTTTTGCTGTTACGCTTCTAAAATAACACAAGTTGAAACAAAAAGCTTTCCACATGCTTTCCTCCATGTGGATGAGACTTCTCCTGAGCTGCACTCCAAGGATAGCAGAGCCTGGAAGCAGCAGCATCAAGGAGCTCCCTGCAGACAGCCAGGCACAGGCAGGAGTAACAGGAACAGGACCACAGGGGGAGAGTGAAGAAGCAGCTTGTCAGAAACTGTCGATGCAGGTGCCTATGTGTGAGTAGCAGGAACATGAGTGCTCGTCCAGGCATTGCTCCTCTATTAGAAGACCAGTTTCTGTAGTGTGACACCACAGTAGCCAGTGTTTAGAGCACAGGGTTGCCACTGACAATCTGCTGGTGCAAATCAGCTGTAACCTTTAGGCAACCGTGTATTTTCCTAGCCGTTAAAACACAAAAGATGCAAGAGTGCTCCTAGCTGACCAGTAAGCATAGGAGGCAGACTTTGTTACAACCTGCAATTATTCAAAACGCAAATAGTAGTTAAAAGGAGAAAGAATGACTTACTCTTTTGAGATCCTGACATCAGAGGGGAAAAGCTACCGGCATCAGCAAAACTAAATCTCAGCAGCAGCTGCAGGGCAGGAAATGTGGCCAACCTGTAATAGGATTAAAGGCATTTTTCAAGTACCAGTAGCCCATTTTTTGTCAGATTAGAAAGTATAATAGCATTAGGAGATTATATCTAGAAACTGTGATAATATTAAAGGAAGTAACAGTAGCTACCTCAGCTTTTTTTATGTGATAAAATATTTCTCTGGCTAGTCTGACTCAGGTTATGAAAAGGGTAAATTGGAGGTGACAGGCCTCAGATGTAACACAGCCATGGTTTTGATGAAACAAAGGTGCATCAGTGTACCAAATGCTTTTTTTGTAGCTCTGCTAAAGATAATTGTATCTTTTAGGCAGATCAGCTATCCCCAGTTTAAGAACAGTCCCTGCAAGACATTTCCATTAGTTCCTAAAAGGTGCCCATGATAATTTCTTTATTCCCAGTGATTCAGAGGCAAACACTATGGAGAAGTTTGGCTAGAGAAGTTTAGGTAGGGAAATCAGGCTTGATCTGGCATCAGCAAGGCTGCCACAGCTCCATGTCCCTGGGCCCAACCACTTGTGAGGCTGAGTTCATATTCCCAATAGGCAAATGCACACAGAACACACATGTAACACATATGTACAGGTGTGGCTGGTCACACAGATCACAGACACTCAGAACACTCACATGAGCACAACTGCACCGATGGCCTCAGCCTACTCCCTTCTCTGGCTGAGTAGGATGGAGATCTACCTGCAGGAATATATATATATATATATATATATATATATATATAAAACTGTGCATGTGCACACATTTCTATCTCCATATCTACTGTGTGGATCATTCCAGCAGCTGGTCTCAGACACTCAGTCTACCTAGTACTTGCTCCCGGGTCCCAGTCTCCCAGGTTTCTGGCATCTGAACATAAGAGTCCCCAAGGCTCCAGTTGCTGGTACAAACCCTCATGTTTACACACACACACACACGCACGCACACACTGGCCAGGGCTCTCCTCTTCCATCCAACAGCCGCCTTCTCCCGCCCTCTCACCCTTGGAGCACCCTTGGCTCCCAGGCCATGTCACCCCTTCATTGTCTGGTCTGTTCTGACCTTCACTGGTGATCACAGATACACAGACCTCCCACCTGAGCTGTGCTCCAGCTGCTGCACTGAGACCCTCACACAGGCACACACAGAAGAGAGTCCTCACTCAGGAAGCTGGTGTCAAGCATGCCTGACAGATTTCTAGAAACAGTTCTAAAAACTCTTTGCAGTTACTCAGTGTTACACCAAAACTGGGTGGTGGGAATCACGCCTACTGCTGCTCTCTTAAGGAGTATCTTTAGAATAGACTATATAGTTCTTTAAAAAAATATAAAATTCCCATTCAGCTTTCAAGTGAGAAGGCCAAATTTAGTCTATTTGAGCTGTAAGTGATGCACTAATGGGAAGAAGTGGTGTCACGGCAAGTCCCTCCTTACACACACAGACTTATTGACTCTACATGCAAAGTATGGAGCACAAAACACCTGTGGATTGTTCCATCTTCTTCCAGCAGTGGCACAAAACATGTAGATGTTCCTCCTGTGACCTCAATCCATTTCATATTGCCTTAAATGTAAGCCAAAGTTCAAAAAATGCTTTCAAATCTGCTTTTCAATAAATGAGATGTTTTAGTGAGATTTCTCCTCTCTCCGTAGATGAGACCGGTCTATGCAAACAGACCAGGCGTCATGACCTGTTAAGAGAGGATTAGGGTAGAGGCAGCTCTTGCACACACTGATTTGTGTTTCAGATTACAATTCTGACTAGCCAGTCCAGCAAAGAAATGGTAAAGCAGCTGGAAAAGAAGTTAAAAGATGTAGACCTTGTGAGTCTTCGAAGAATACAAGTCATTGAGGTTTTGAAGAGAGACTTCCTGGAGCCTGAGGGTGTGGAGCAGTGTGTGCCAGCAGAAGAGCCCAGCAGCAGTGGTGAGTGTAAGGCAGACACAGTGCTCAGGGAAGTTTGGGCAGCAGAACAGCCACTAGTTCTTGCTTCAGTCTGATCCATCACTTCCCTTTGTGCCATTTAATGTCACTTAGGTAAGTGAAAACTACTGTGCCTGGAGGAAGTTTGTACCACAGCACTTCTCTAGAGCTTTAGCACATTTGGGCAACAGGAGTGTATAAGCTCCGTGCATTACTCAGCTCTAGGTATTACTTAAAATTTACATCATGTGCAATACAGCTTCACTGAGGGACTAAAGAGAAAAATGCATCAAGTTTATGGGAGTAACACACTGACACACACATACACACACACACACACACACTCTGCTGCTGAACATTACCCTGGGCAATTGACTGCCTGATCAAAAGATCCTCGGTGCAGGCAGAGGCAACCTGAGTGCTTGAAGCAGGCAGTGGGAAAAAGAGAGGCAGGACGTGGGGCAGGGGAGGCAGGCAGACCATTTGCAATTTCAAGGGTCCCTTTTAATCTTTCGTCTTGGACTAGATACATATTGCACAGTGCTCGGAAGAGACCAAGTCAGTTACTTGGCCTCTTGATTAGATGTTTTTTTGCCACTTAAAATGTTCTTGTTTACCTACTGCTTCTCCACATTTGGACAGTTTTTCTTGAGCAATTAAGGTTGTACTTCTTAGATAACCAGTAGTTGCACACCAGTGAGTTCTCTACAGCCTCCACTTTCCACAACAGTTCTTTTAAAGGTCTTTCCTGCAGACACTTTAGCTCCCCATCAACAAGACATACCTGCTTTCAAGCTCTGGTTCACACAGCAAGTTCTCACACTGAGCTGATAATGAGCTTAAAAAACTGAGTCCAGATGCCTCCCAAAGTTAGTGTAAGATCCATTCCTGGCAATGACAATATTGTTTTTACTGAGGGACAGGCAGCTTGGATGTTGTTGCCTTACTTGACTCTAGTTGTTTGTCTTCTTTTCTGGTTACAGTAGCAAATTTCTGGTCAATTGTCAGTGTAGGTTTAAGTGCATTGCAGGTTGCCTTTTGCCCTCTCCCTCTCACCCCAGCCACATACTTTATTAGTGAAAGAGTGACCCAGACCTTGGGTTTTTCCTTGCCATATCTCTGAAGAACTCCTCCTTTAATTTGACAGTTTTCAGCCACGGAAATTTAAGCAGTGAGAAATTCAGACTGAAATTCCTGTTAGCTCCTATTTTGACCATTTTGGTTTCAAAGCAAAAGGTGCTGAGTAGACTCTAAATAAACCAGAAAGATGGTGATCCAAAGTCCAGTTCCAGCTCAATACATTGCAATGTTCTATAACTGCAGCTTTCATACCTGCATTTTGGTTTTTCCTAGTTTTCAGATATCCTCAGTAAGTTCAGGTTTTTCTCGAGGCTGGTAAAATGATACAGTGCTACATAGCAAGAGTTTAGGCTGGTAGCTCATCTCTGAAGCTGAAGGGTCCACACACCTTCCTTGAGCATTTGCTTTTTTCATCATCACACTGCAGTGTCCCTGGAGTCACAGTGCTGTGCTGTGATTTGCATGGTAATGGCTTCTGAAGCACTTTTTGTGATAGCGCTCCAACTAAGGAGGTATAATGCAGCAGAAAATGCAAAAGAATGTTCTTCTCTATGGCTGAAAATATTTGTGATTTTTCACCTTTTTTTCCTGCAGACATTGCAATCCTGGGAATGGACATCGATGTGCAAACCGTTGAGGACAATGTCATCAGCTTGGAGATGCTGTTTAAAACATGGCTCCATGACTATGGCATGGAGAGGGAACAGCTCCATCTCCTCCTTCCATCTGGAGGTTTCAGCCACACCGCTGCACCCAAGAGCACCATAAGTATTTCATCTTCTCTCCCCCTCTGCAGTGAACTCCTGAATCCCACAGCCTTAAAGGTTACCCAGGCTTGTCCTATGGACATGTTCCTTCCCATTTAGAGATCCAAGTGAGGTTTCTGGGTGACTGGGAAAGCTGAGAGTTGTCTCAGGCTGATAGGAGCCACTTGCTCAGAAAGCTGCTTGTTTGCTGCTGTGTCCTGTGGCTGCTGAGGCTACAATTAATTTCCATTCTGCAGCAAAAATGTGCCTGGAGGAGCATTTGAATTTATAGCCATGTGATCAAGGGAAAAGGAGCCTTTTACATCCTGACAGTTGAATAGCCCTAAAAAATGTGTTGCATGTATTCAGTACTAAAAGTCTGTGCCAGAGCTGCTATTAAATAAAGGCTGTCTTACAAAGGGATTTGGTTTATATTTATATCTAGTGATTTAACACTAAAATAGCTCATGTTCTAGCGGGAGCTGACAACAGTTTTCCTAATGTATGGGAAGATTTGTAAGGAATATATATTTTTTTCCTTTATTAAAGTCCAAATCCCTAATCCATCTTCAGGTTAACACTAAATACACCAACAGCTACAGCAGACATAGGTGTGTCCTGTCAGTTGTTGTTGACTGCACTGTCACTCCTGCAGTGCCATGGGAAGCTGCAC
Source organism: Xenops minutus (assembly GCA_035221455.1). Taxonomy (NCBI): domain Eukaryota; kingdom Metazoa; phylum Chordata; class Aves; order Passeriformes; family Furnariidae; genus Xenops; species Xenops minutus. The sequence continues at coordinate 72,300,394 of JAWWEE010000122.1, forward strand.
TTGCAGTCCCTGCAATCCTCTTCCACACCTCTCCAAGATGGTGCTCCTGTGCAGCTGCCCATTGCTGTCACAGCAGGAGCACATTTGTCTTCTGGTGATCCACAAGCCAGTTCCAGACTGGAAGCAGAACTCATAGAGAGTTGTTGATATGCTCCACAGCAAGCAGATGAGAAAGCCTGACAGGCATTTTTGTGTATGTAGTAGCTCCGTATCAGCCTCCAGCACAGGCAATTATGATACTGATTTTCCTTCATCCTAACATTGAATTTCTTACTTGATGGATTGTCTTATTACAGCTAGCAAGACAAGCCAAGTTACACTGCAGTCATGTTCTTTCACCTTTCCACACTCAAGGAATCTGTGGAAGGCCAGAGAGATTGTCTGGAGCTCTGTGTCATGTTACACCAGCGTTAGTGGCATCAGTGTCGTGGGTTTCTCCACAGACACAGATAGAAAAGCTGCAGGAAACATGTAGCCCTGAACCCAGTGTTGTATTGGGAAATACACTGCTTTTCTCTCTTCAGCTGGCCACTGATTACCCAAACTGGAACTTGCCTATCCAGTTACTGACCGATCATTATTTCATTAACACACCAAGCATGTGCTGTTTCCCCATGTGCATAAAATGGGGACAGGTTGTTGCCTCGTGTCAGAGTTTCGCATTTTTCCCTCAATAGTTACTAGAAAACATTATCTTTGTAAGTGCTTTGAGTGTGTCATGTGCTAAACATTGCCATTTCCAGAGATCTAAACCAATCTCCTTCTCCCAGTGTGCCTGAAGTGCGATTTGCAGGAGAGACTCCTCGACCCAGCTCTGCTTTCAGGGCTGGTTGATGGCACCGTGAGAGCAGCAGATCCCAGTTCTCCCTGGCACATGGCAGCCTGGCCAGCCACAGAGCTGCACAAACTCCGGGTGGTAAAGTAAGTGTTGGTCTGTGCCTCACACTGGGTGGAGGTTGTGGAACAGCAGCTTCATTCTTCCTGTGCAATGTCAGCCTGGGTCCTGGTAACATCATCATTAAGCACTGGGGACTCAAAATGCTGGTGAGCAAAATTGTTATGTGAGAGACCTTCAGCCCTGTAACTCTTCCTATGATGGAACAGCACAGTCCCCATGCGGACAGGAGCACAGCCACAAGTGGTGTTACCATGGCACTGGCACTGATGACTGTAACACCATAGGTGTTATTCATGCAACAGTTGTTTCCCTCTAGCGTAAAGTTCTGTAGATTGCAGTCATTGCAATAATTCAGCTGTTCTCTCACTACCTAATGAGGCCATAACAATTAACTGGATGTCAGAGCCTGAGCTAATTAGTTGACTAGCATTAAAAAAGCAAGTAAAGCCTCACAGTGCTGTGTGACTTCACCTAAGGATGTCCTTGCTTTCCTGTCAGCAGTTTGTGGCTGGTAAGCCCAGAGCGTGGTGTAATGAGTGATGCTCTCTAGTGTCTTTTCTGAGGTTTATTTGTAGGGGGAAAAATGCAGTTGCTATTAAAATGATTCTCATCCTGTCAGTAGCTGAAGAGCACTAACATGAGCCATATTCTTGCAGGGCTCTGAAATCTGAGGGGGTCTGTGAGTCTGTACTGTATGGCCCACCCTTCATCATCAAGCCCACGAGCTGCTGGCAGCTGGACTGGGATGAACTGGAGACAAACCAGCACAGCTTCCATGCTTTATGTCATAGTCTTCTGGTGAGTGTGTGAAAATTGCAGTGTGATGAGGAGGGATTGCCAGAGAAAGTAATAGTGCACACCCTGTAAAATCTGTTTAGCCTGCACCAGAAAACATATTTTAAAAGCTGCAGCTCATCTTATGGGCCAGAGCTGTGCTTGTAAATCCTTCCAGCCAAGGCATCCACTGGAAAGATGCTACAGCACATCAGACCTTAGAGAAGACCCTCAAGCCTATCAGAAATTCACTGTTTGGGGATATGAAGTGCAAAGGTCAGACTTGGAGTTAGATGTGCATCTTTTACTGTGAAAATAATTAACCAAGGCTTGGACTGTGGAGGACTGTCCATTACTGACAAGTTGTAAAGCAAAATTGAATGTTTTTCTTAAGAACTGACTTGCATTTAATTAAAAAACGAATACCATGCTGTCCTCAACCATACTGCAGAATAGTGTTCTTACTCTGATGTGTGTGTGTGCCTTCTCCTGAGCCCCACAGCCCACGCTGACAGTGCTGAAGGAAGTGGTTCTTGCCTGTTGTTCACATCAGATTTGGCTTTTGCCATTTAGAAAAGGAAGTGGATGCTTTTGGCCAAGCACGAACCTCAGAACACTAGTCCAAACTGGAACATTGCAGTGCATTCCTATTACGTCATCATCCCTTCCGACTCTGCCACTCTACTTGTCAAAGCAGTTGCTATCAGGGAGCTCTTGCTGCCTTCAGCCTTCCCAGCCCTCCTTGCTGAGCACCCTGAGCGAGTCCATGGCCCCATAGAGGTGAGTCACTGCAGCTCTGCACTAACACCTGTGTCAAGGTCCAGCTGTACAAGCAGAGATCAGAGCAATGATCAGCCTTATGAACAGGCTATGCAGCTGCTGCCAAAGCTGTAGCTATCTCTCATTCCCAGGGAACACAGATCTCCTCACACCTGAGAGAGAGGTCCTTAGCTATAGATAAATCAATACATGGAGTACCTCTGTTTCTTACAATAGATTCAGGCTTCTGGATTTTCCTGTTCTCCCAAATTGTCTGCCTCTGCTCCACATGCTGCCAGGAAGGGCAGAGCTCTCACTATAGTCTTAGAGGAGGAAATGGCTCTGAAAATGTCTAGTGACAACTGGAATATGATGGAGCCCTCCAAAACTTCTTTCCAGCAGAGGATATATCCTATAGCTTTCTTTACAGACAGCAAACGCCTGTCCTTTGAAGCAATGTTATATGTCTGTTATGGGGAGTGGAAGAGGTCTTATGAAGCAGAATTGAGGGTGATGGTGCCCAGGAAAGGTGCTCCAGCTTGGTGGCTAATTCTGGGCATGGGAAAGGATAGGACTGCATCCTGCAAAGGAATGCTTAAATTCATTAATACCTGGTAGCAGATACCTCTTGTTCTATATACAGCTAAGAGTGCTCCTTATGGGTAGCAGCACAAAGATCCCTTCTCCTATCACTGCAGGGTGGCATGGAGTGTCTGCAATGCTCATCTCTGAAAAAACCCCAAAACCTTCAATGCTAAAAACAACAAATCCCCCTGCCCCAAGCAAACCCCACAGCCTCTACCTGTCACATCCCATAGCAACTCAGTTCTTTCTCCTGAGCAGAGTGCCCTGAACAGCTTGGAGGTGGAAGTTGCTTATAATCCCTTACACCTAAAAAGCAACCTCTACAAATACTTGAAGAGTTCATTGTACAAACCTCCACACCGGCAACAGGCCCAGCTCCGGGAGCAGCGCGCAGAACGGCATCAGCCCAAGCAGGTAAGTCCCTTGCCTATGACCAGCCTGGAGCATGTGTTCTGCCCTTCTGGTCAGCTTCCTACAGAAGGGCTGAGGGCAGCTCCCTGGTACCCAGCAGAGATGGGTGCAGGATAAGCTCGTGCAGCTGAGAGGGACAGTGGGCACACACAGACGCAACCACAGTGTGAGACAAACCAGCGCCTCCTTCCACAAGGTGCATTTGTGTTTTGTCCCTGTCTTGCAGCCCCAGAGCAGAGCCAAAGCTGCAGTGGCACCCCTTCTGATGGCTCCCTCTCCCCTCCAAACATTCAGACCAGGAGCAGTGAGGAGAGACTCCTGTGAGCACTCCCCCCTCCCCAGGGAGTACGATGAGTTCCTGCAGTGAACACTGGGCTCTGCTGGGGCTGCCCACGTGCAGTCACAGCTCAGCTTCTTGCTCAGCTGCACTGGGCCGGAAGTGGTCAGACAAGACACTGAGCTCAGCCTTGGTCAGACAGGCACTTCCCATCGTTTGTTCCTCCTTGTTGTTTTACAGTTTTGTTCGTCACTGAGTCAGTCTGCAGAAAGTTTGCTGCTCTGGGACCCTCTGTCCAGACATCCAGCTATCCCCAACACCACGTATTTCCTGTTCTTGTCGGCACACATCACCAGTGTGCCTCAAATTTTGGTTTCTGAGACTGGGTTAACACAGGCCACAAACCACAGATTGCTGTCACCGGGTGCGGAGAAGCTTTAGGCAGGGCAGTGAGGAAATGAGACGGACAAGGCAGGCAGTAACACTATGCTGCCCTCATCCTGCAGCAGCAGGTTCAGTGGGGTGTTTGAATAGGCCTAAAACAGGGCTTTTGAATTTGATCTTGAAGCCGGGAATTCTGCCCTCGAGTGCAGCACTACCCACAGTGATGATGATTTGCTTGCTTCCGAGGTTGGCCTCGCTGTCAAACACCCCAGCCAATGAAGTGGTTTGTAGCAAGTCCCAAGCCAGAGCTGTCTCTTGCACAGTGACATCTCATGCAGCTGGAGCTGCAGCACAGCTCCAGCCCCATCTCCCCCTGGACAACCTGTGCCCATGGGATTGGTCCATGCACCAATACGACAATACTTTTTGTCAGGGTTCAAAATATTCTCAGATCATAGTGCAGCATGGCAGGGAGGAAGGCACCACCACACTGGCCTAGAGCTTTTCAAAGAGTTTCTACCCAGTGCTGGCACATGTCAGCCTGGTTTTCAGTGCAGGTGTAGGGCAGCTGTCCCTGGCATGGCTGTAGCCAAGGGCAGCTCCAGTGAGCCAAGGTGGGGTGGTCTCACCTGATGCCAAGCACCAGCACAGTTTGTGTTCTACTTACTTCATTCTGCCAAGCTGTTTCAAAATAAAGTTACCCACCATAATGTTCACTTTCTACCTGTGGTTTATGTGTACAGCATTGCTATCCCAGCATTGACCTGTGCTTCCTGAGAGACAGCTGCAGTTGAGCGAGGGCACGACACAGGCACCATCCTCCCCAGGGGCTGTTCAGCAGGAGTGCAGAGCCATCAGAGCCATCTCTTCTCCCTGAGATCTCAGCTCAGTGATGGACCCCAATGGCCATCCAAGGGCACAGGCCTGCTCTTCGCATGCCTTGGCATCTCATGCACCTGCTTGTGGCAAGATACCAAAGGCAGATACCCTGGAAAATAAGGCAGATCCTTGCAGGCACAAGGATATGGGCTTGTTGGGTGCAGGCTGCTGGCCAGCCATGCCTGTCCTAAACATGGTAGGGAAGGAGCAAAGGGCAGTAATTCACATACAAAGGGCCCAACCTGGGGTGTGCAAACCAGGCAACAATATGAGAATGACAAAATCAGGTGTGGGGGGGGGGCATCAG
>JAWWEE010000122.1:72315114-72357349 GCA_035221455.1 Xenops minutus
CTACAATTATTTCTATTAACCCTTTCAGTGTTAGTTCTTTATTGATATCTTATATCAGTTATTGATTCCTTAAATCACGAGGCCTGGAGGGACGGCAGAAGATGACAGCCCCGGGTGCTCAGTGGCTCCTGCCCTGAGGGGAGGTGAGAGTGGCTTCTGCCGCAGCATTAACAACACTAACACGTGTAACTGAGGCGTGTTCTTGCACTGGAGACAGGAAAACACGATTGCATGGGCTGAGGATAAGTGAGGGCAATATGGAGAGCAGGTAGAGGATGGATGAGGTTTCAGAGGACAGTAAAAAGGAGTGATGTCTCTGATACAAGAAAAAAAAAGATGTGGAGAACTAGATGCCACTTAGCTCAACTTCATGGTCCAAGAAAACCATGGAACAAATAGCCAGGTGCTCCCAGAGAGAGCAGAGAAGGGAAGAAATCACAGCAAACACCCCTGTGTATGCACAGCACTGCCCGACTTCTTTCTGTGACCCTCTGTGGACAGGATCATGTCATCCCCATCTCTCTACCTCCAACCATGCCAATGTCCCTGGACACCGAAGCCAGTCCAGGGGCACTGGGCTGCTCCCAGCGTTGTCCCTGCCATGACTGGTCACTCCACTCTGCCTCAACAGCCTTCTGCAGGGCCAGGCTTGAGTCTAGCATTCCCAGCAGGAGGTGGGATAGCTGCTGACTGTGAGGCAAAGAACAAGGACCAGCATGGCCTGCGTCGCGCATGCCCCTGCAGCAGCACCCTGAGCACAGATGACCTGCCCTGGCTGCACCGAGCTGCTTTCCCACAGCACCACTACCTGTCCTGCACCCAGTAGTGGTTTTTATTGCTGTGTGTGACTGGTTATGAGCCCCCAGTCCAAGGGCTGAGGTGTTCAGTGCTCTGGGCTCTCCTTGCTTTGCGTAGCCTCCTCCATGCTGTCCTGCTGTGCTTTGGGCAGACCTCTCTGGCTCACTGTGCACTGCAATGACCTGGTGGCACTGGTGGCACTGTGACCCTGCCAGCTCACTACGGGTCAGTCACTCTCAGGTTTCTTGCAGCTTTGATGGCCCAGGCACCATGATTTGGCTTCCTGGCATGACATTAACCTGCAAAGGCAAGAGGGAGAAGCCACAGATCTGGATTTTCTAGGCCCTTGATGCCCACTTCTCCTGTTCAAGCTCATGCCTGTGGTTTAGATGAAACGGCTGCAGGTGGGGACAGCTGCTGAATAGGAGCTTGGCAGTGCCTTGCTGCAGGAGTGCCCCTCTGCACCCTCCTGGCTCCATCCCTCACACTTGGGTGGTAACAACTTGTACTTGTGTCCTGGTTTAGGAATGGTATTCTCCAATTTAGTGTTCCTGCTGAAAAACCCCAAACCAAGAACTGGTTGCTCACTGTCCCACCCTCCCGCTGAAGTGGGATAAGAAAATGAACAGTAACAATACCAATATCAGAGTGTACAAGACAGTCGAGCGATTCACACCCCCTTGCTGCATATGTGACTGCTCCCCCATGCGGAACCGGGGCCACCCGACTGCAAACCTCGGCAAAACTGGGAAAAAACGCACCCTCAGTACCCGCTGCGCTTGGAGTAAGATGGTATCGAATAACCTCGGATTCCTGCTGTGCCCCTCGTGGCCGCTGCAAAAATTAACCCTGTCGGGAGCCAGGCCAACTCGCCTTCTGGGTTATGGCACCGTTTGGCTGGGGGAGGCTGCAGGGATGCTGCAGAGCTCTGATCCACCTTGCAATGAGAGACACAAACAGGAAGTGGTCAGAAAAAGAGAAAAATGATCCAGTGATCTCAAACACACAGGCCCGTGTGTAGGCAGGTCCCCAAGATGTGCAGCTGCGGGACAAGGAACTAGTGATGTGGCAGCACTTCTGCAAACCAGAACCTGTGGGACAATCACGAGTCGGATGTGTGTCAGCAGCTCAGAGCAGGGTGGCACAAGGCAAACAGCAGCCTGACATAGGCAGGCACATGGCACATGGCACATGGCACATGGACAGGCCGTGATGGCATGGACCTGGCAGCTCCCTGGAGAGGCACCGCACCCTGCAGCTGGCATGAGGGTGCGGTCAGGGCAGGTGCCGGTGCAGTGGTGAACACATGATGACACCCGACCCCTCGGGAACAGCTCTGGAGCTGTGAAGTCCCAGGGCCCTTGGGCCGCACCGGGAGAAGGCTCCCAGCCGGTGCCGCGGGGGAGCCGGGGCTGCCGCGGTACCAGCCGGGGCCCCGGTGCAGGAGGCTGCAGCATCGCCTCCTCCGGGGCTCCTCCGGGGCTCCGGCCCCCCGCCCCGCCGCGGCCCCACCCGCGGGGCGGCCCCTGCGCTGCGGCGGGCGCGTCCCGGCGGGGCGGGCGCTGGAGCCGTCCGTGCGGGAGCCCCTCCGCACACCGCCCATCGCCCCCGCCGTTCCTCCGCCACTCGTCCGTCTCTCCGCGCCTTCCTCTGTCTCTTCGTCCCTCTCTCCATCCCTTCGCGAGTCCCTCCATCCCTCCGCGCATCCCTCCATCCCTCCATCCCTCCGCGCATCCCTCCATCCCTCCGCGCATCCCTCCATCCCTCCGCTCATCCCTCCGTGCATCCCTCCATCCCCCCGCTCATCCCTCCATCCCTCCATCCCCCCGCGCATCCCTCCGTGTCCCTGCGCTCGCAGGGCGGCTCCTGTGCGGGCATGGCGGGGCGTTCGCGCTTCCTCTGCGGCGTGGTGGAAGGTAGGTCCTCTCCCGGTGCCTCTCCCGCCCCCCCGCCCGGGCATTGCAGGGGCTGGCCCGGTCCCCCCAGAGTGAACGGGGGCCGGGAAGGGTGTCCGGCTGTGCGGGAGGTGGGAGCCGTGCCCTTGCTCAGCACCCCATCCCTGCCGGGGTCCGGAACCAGCACCGCCCCCGTGAGCCCCGCTGAGCCCCGCAGCCATCCCCGCAGTGCCGACTCCCACGGAGAGGCGGAGACCGGCCCTTCTGCCCCCAGTTCTCTTCAGGGGGCTCTTGTCTGCTCCGGACTCGGGCAGCTTCCCGGTGTGCGCCCCCTGCCCACAGGGCAACAGTGCCCAGCGCTGACCGGGAGGAGACTGGTCTCTCATTGCAGCTCTGTGGAGCTCAATCCTGTCCTGCTCCCCGCCAGCATCTCCAGCTCCTGTTTCTGCCACACGACAACTCTGCAGCTAAGCCAGGCCTGGCACCCACCAGCCAAAAGCATTTCCCTTTCTCCTGGCAGCACAGTACGCCAGTGAACCCACTGCCCACTGCCTCACAGGGGAGGAAACAGAAGCACCATGCAAATAAACACAAAATAAATAGGAAGTGCAGGGGTGGGGAGGCTGACATGAGTAAGACAAGATTAATTGATATAGGAAAGCTGACCTGGGAAAGAGGACAAGGGAAAGGAGTGTTGCTGGCAGAGCCACTCCACAAGTACACTGTTGTCAGGATGCATGCAGGACTGAGTGGCAAACTTGCCAGGCCAATGTGTGAGTGAGGCACTTGCAGGCAGGTGCCATACAGGGACTCCTGGGACCTCACTGAGAACTGGAAATGGCAAATTATTTATCATGGAAATAACTTTTTTGAGTGAAATGTTTGCTGGGTTCCTCAAGTGGCCACAAATTTGGCCCAGGCACAGATGGCTAGTAAGGTGACTGTATATTATTTCAAAGTAGATGGAGTAACCCTGTAGAGGTTCAGCAGGTAGATCATCTACCTCTTTGCAGGGAAGATAACATTCAGTGGGTGCTGTGGTGCAGCCTGCCATTGCCCAGGGCTGGTGTTGGAGGCTGCAGGGTGGGCTTCTGCCAAAGGGAGCTGGGCATCAGGGCCCCCTCCCAGGCAGATGAGCTTCGGGGCACTCAGGTGCTTTGGGGAAACACAGGTGCTTTTCTGGGTGACATTGGCCTCATGCCAGACACTGAGAGCTGGTCCTTTCTCTGAGCCTAACAGAGTCACTGCAGTCTGTCCTTGTGCACCACCCAGTTCAGTGAATGCCATCACTTCCCTGAGTATCTGCTCCTGTTGGCCTTGGCTGCTGCACATGCAGTGAGTGACTCAAACGTTGCCCATGATGCAGAGCCCATCTGAAACTAGAAAGCTGCCTTGATGGCTAATTGCCATCGCTGTCCAAGACGTAATGTATTTTCCATGAGACTTCACATTGCAGCTGCAGATCTCGTAGAGACCTGAAATGGCTGAAGGTTCTCTTGCTAAATCTCAGGTCTGCACTGGAACACTTAGAGGTTCCCCTTAAACACCACTTTGAGAAGCTATCAAATCTATATTTCTCCAAACCCACTGACCTGACTGTTCTTCCGCTGTCCCCAAGTGAAGGGACTTGTGTTCCACTGGGTGTTCTTTCTCACTGCCTTCACAGACAACTTGCACCTCCCAGGTCTTCCTACAAGCAGAAATAGGAAGTGCCCTTCCTTGACAGTGGTCCCATCAGGGGAATGGGTGCTGCATGTCTAGCAGTGCCCCTGCTTGTTACACCTGGTCACAGACTGGTTCCTGCTGTGCATGGCACAGGACACTGTCAGCTGCTGTGCTGCTGTAGCCTCAAGTTTGTGTCAGACACTGGTGCCCAACAACCACCCCAAGCCTGCAAGCAACAGAAGGGGAAATGTTAAGAAACACCTGTGAATTTGCTGACTCCAGATCTGTATTTTCTTCATTCAGTTTTGTTGATGTGAGCCTTCCCAGAAGTGCAGTGTCCTTGTGGCCAGTCTTGGTGCTCACTGATGGGTGTTTCTGCTAGCAGACAGCTGGGAAGGTTGCTCCCTGGTGTGCTTTCCCTCTGTGGGTTTTCCCTTTGCAAGCTTTTATGGATGTGTTTTCCATTGGAGGACAGATTAGGTGTCTCTGAAGCATTCTGTGGAGTCATGGTCCCAGCACCCGTGGGCATCCCCTACACAATGCAGGAATGTGTTTGCGGGGGGTAGGGGAGAGCTGTGTCGGTGCAATTTTGGTGCAGTTTGAGTTGTGCAGCAATTAAAGACACAAAAAGCAGCTTTTATACCCCATATGGGAGTGCTGATGCTCTGCCTGACTCTACACAAACACAGAGATGCAGAGATGCAGAACTGGTCTCTGTAAAGAAGAAAATCCCCAGGCAGAAAACTCTAGGATGAATGTTCGCTAGCTCTGTGCTTTGGTGCACCCCAAAATCTTGCTAAAGTACCTTAGAACATGGCTAGCTCCCAACACCTCCTCTAGGCTTGACTTTTACTGGGCACATTCCCCCTCCAGGTTAAGTGCTACCTTGTGCAATTCTTCCCAATTGCTCCTTTCTGGGAAGGATGGCAGCTCAAACAATAACCCACTTGCCCAAATACCAATGTCCAGCAAGGCCACAGGAGGATAACAGGTACAAGTGAAGAACTGACAGATCTCTGGGTTCAAAAGCAGCTACTCAGAGAGAGCACAGAGAGAGGCTGTTTTAAGGCGCTTACCAACAACTGCATTTTGCCTTTTTTCCTAACCTTTTACAGGTTTCTATGGGAGACCATGGTCTGTGGAACAGAGGAAACTTCTCTTTCAATGGCAAGTACCCTGAGTTTTCCTCTCTGAAGGAAGGCTGTGGCAGTGCCGTGGTGGAGGCAGGAGCGGTGACAGAGGGATGGACGGGTGCAGGGCTGCCCTGTGTCGGCAGATGGTGCTGGGACTCCACACAGCCTGGTGCAGCCCTGTGTGCCAGGGGGCTGCCCTGGACATGGGACAGCACACTGCTGCCTCCCTCCCTGTGTCCAGCCTGCCCTGCCTGAGGCTGTTGGCCCTGCCACCCCATGCTATATCCTAGGCTGCCATCCCTGCCTGGTGTGGGTGGCCTTTCTGTGTCCCTGTGAGTCTCCATGCATATCTGTGTGTCACTCTGTCCCTGTGCTGGATGGGCTGGGAGTTGATCTGTGCAGCTCCTCTCTGAGCAGCTGGCGCTCATGCACCGGCCATCAGTGGGATGAGCTGCACTGACCAGACCTGCCACTGATTAACTGGGGCTCTGTGGGGCCTCCTGTAGGCAGCACGGTGGTGGCAGCCTGGACAGTGTACTGGTCAGTGTGGGTACTGCGCTGGTGATGGCATGGGCAGTAGACTGGGTGTGGTGCTGAGGATGTGCTGGGCACGGCAGGGACACTGTGGGCAGTGTCACAAGTGCAATTAAGAACTGTAGGTACAGGGACCAAAGGTGCAATACAGAAAAATGGAAGAAAACCAAGCTGGGATGTATTAAAGTACGTCAGGAATGAGAAAGTGTAATAATGGCCTTGTCTGGTGTTGGACTGGGATGTGTGTTCACATGATTGCATGTTGTAGTGATATGTTCATGGGTGTTTTTCTTATCTGGAAAGAAACAAGATAAGGAACTTGTGTCATGATACCTGAAGTGCTTCTTACTTTGTTCATAATGAGAAAATCTAAAACATTGTCTGCTGAGGAGGATAAATCAAATAAATATATCAGATGGTTTCCATACAGGAGTGCCAAAAGAGCTGTATAGGGATGTGTCTGCCCTCCCAGGAACAACATCCTGCTGAACTCCAACACAAATTGTAGGGCTCAGCAGTGGGAGAACTGGATGAGATTTATGTTTCCATGTGGCTGTGGCAGGGTTCCTTGTTGTGGGGCAGAGCTGTGGCTCCAGAGACTGCAGGGTCAGTGAGAGCAGACCCTGGCAGATCTGGCAGCCTCGGGATGCGGAGCAGCCCTTGGAAGGAGTGGGTGCTTTGCGCCGAGCAGCTCATGGTGTCATGGCTGGCACCTGCCCAGATGCCTCTTTGCAAACAGCCCCTGTGGAACCTAGGGGACGCCTTGTTCTTGCTATGCAGGCTGAAACGCAGCGGGCTGAACTGCTACATGTACGCACCTAAGGATGAGCTGAAGCACCGGCTGCTCTGGCGAGAGCCCTACACGGAGCATGAGGCAGGTAGCGGCTCTGCTGGGCCCCACAGGGGGCTGCAGGTGTTCTGGGACCCTGAAGGTGAACCGTGGTCTGTGTTCCAGCCAGGGCCAGGCTGGCTGCTACTTTCATCCTTCCACGCCCCTGCCCATTGCAGGGAGGCCTCTAGACCTTGCCTGGTGCAAGGAGACCTAAGCTGTGCCCATCATGTGGAATTGCCTAGGAGCCCACCAGCATGGGGAATTCCCCCTGTGGGTCTTTGGCAATATGCTTGAATATAGTGAGTCCCATAACCCTTGTCAAAAGTCCTCTGTGTTCCAAGGGACTGGACATGGTCTCCCCTGAGCCCCTCCCCTTGCAATGCCCTCTGCTCTTTGCTTTCAGACTACTGTGGTTCCCTCCCTCCATCCCTTTTTCCACTCCATCCCTTGGTCCTGACCATCCCTTGCCTCCCAGCACTCATAGACCTCCTCTGCTCTGTCCCCAGCCTGCATGCGGTCTCTCATCGAAGCTGCCCAAGAGCAAGGTGTGGAGTTTGTTTTTGCTATTTCTGCTGGCCAGGACATGGTGTTTTCCAGTGCTGGGGATCGGCTCCTGCTGCAGCAAAAACTCAGGCAGGTACCGTGGGCCATTCCTTCCTCCCACTGCTCCCAGGCAAGGGCCACATGTGCTTGTGTGTGGGCCCTGTGCCCACCTCAAGGGCTGGTGTGGGGCTGTAAAGCCCTCCTGTGATCCTTGTGTGCACCCCAAGGGGTGGTGTGGGGCTGTAAACCACTCCTGCTGCTGCACATCAGAGAGCAGCTCTGTGAGGTGCCCAGTGGCCAACATGCTGTCCCTGTCATGGTGATAGAGAGCTGAGGGTTCCATGGGTTTCTGACTGGGGGCAGGAGAAAGACCAGCCAAGTGCCAGCACTTGCTAGGCAGCACCAGGAGCCAGTGCAGGTGGAACTGAGAATAAAGAGAATAAATGATAATAAAGAGCTGCTGGCATGGTGGGTTTGCTCTGTGGGCAACTGCTCCTCCCATGGCACAGCCCAGCAACTGCCCTGCACTGTGCCAAGCCCATGTGCCTCTCCCTGGCTCCTCTGGGCTCGTTGCCTCCTTTCTCTGCTGCCCAGGGATCCCAACAGCCCATGTTTGTGCCCGCAGGTGGCTGCCATGGGGTGCTGCTCCTTTGCACTGCTCTTTGATGACATCGACCCCTGCATGTGCCAAGCTGACAGAGATGTCTTCCCCTCCCTGGCACAGGCTCAGGCCTCTGCGGCCAACGAGGTGTACCAGGAGCTGGGCCAACCCTCTGTCTTCCTCTTCTGCCCTACAGGTACTTTCTGCAGCCCTGCAGCCCCAGCCTCCCACCCCAGGGAGCTCTCTCAGACTGGGGAGTCCTTGAGCTGGCTGAACCCAGCCCCTCTCTCTGAGTACCTTAGCAGCCCCCATGGCTATCCCCAGCCTCCTCATACTCCCAGGGGAGTTCTGGTGATCTCGGGACTAGGATAGGACCAGCCTGTGTTCCCTGCACCCTGCTCCGCCCCAGCCACTGTCCATGATCCTCGCAGCCACTCCTCTCTCTCCTGGTCTCCCATCCCTCAGGGGATGCTCTGTGCTCTCTCCCCAGAATACTGCAGCTCGCTCTGCTCTCCCAGCCCCAGCCAGTCCTGCTACCTGCAGACCATCGGCCAGGAGCTGCTCCCTGGGATCAGTGTCATCTGGACAGGTGAGCACCAGGACCAACTCTGTGTCCAACGTGGCCCCATGCAGTGTCTGCAAACCCTGAGGCCACTGACTCTGACCCGGGAGAGCCACCAGCAAGCAGCCCCACCATGTGCCTTGGATTGGGATGTGCAGCCCTAGCCAGACAGAAGGTCAGGATAGGGGTCTCCTCTCCTGGCTTGGGAGTGTGGGTGGGGTGATTCGACCCTCACGTCTGTGCTCAGCACCCAGAAGTGTCTGTGTTTGTGTCCCTGCTCTGTTTCTGGGATGGACCACACTGCCCATGTACTCCATGTGTGTCCATGCCCTGATGCTTCAGGCCCAAAGGTGGTATCACAGGAGCTCTCGGCCGTTCTGCTGGAGGAGGTGGAGGGTGTCCTGCAGCGCCGCCCCATCATCTGGGACAACCTCTATGCCAATGACTATGACTGCAGACGCGTCTTCCTGGGCCCCTATACGGGACGTGCTCCTGGCCTCATGCCCAGGCTCCACGGACTGCTCCTCAACCCCAACTGTGAACTCCAGGCCAACTTCATCCCCATACACACACTGGGCACCTGGTTTCAGAGCGAGCTGGGGAGCTGTGCCCACCCTGATCATGCAGGTATACGGTCTCAGTGCCCACGCAGTTCTGTGCCTGCCAATTGCTGTCTGTCTTTGCCAGGCCCTTTCCTACATGGCGGCCTGGGTGAGGTGTCTCGCCTGGCTGGGCGCTGCCTAACATCCCTGGGCATGGGGTTCATCCTGCGGGCACCTGTCAAGGGGAGGTCCTCGCCCACAGCATGGCATGGGATAGCTCCATGAAACAAGGAGTGGGCTGTCCAGGCTGATGAGCTGCAGTTCCCTAGGAATGGAGACGGTGGCAGCCCTGGAGGACAGCGGAGGCCCATGGGAGGGGAGCTACAGCCCCCAGGAAGCCTTGGAGCTGGCGCTGCGTGACTGGGTGGCTGAGATAAACCAGCAGGCCTTGGAGCCAGGTAAACGATGGACTTCAATTCCCTCAACCAGCAGAGTGCTGGACCAGCTCCGCGGGTAGCTTGGCTGGTGGGGGCAAGGGAGTCCCATGCCCTGCCCATTTGGATGGATTTCTTGGGCTGGTGTGGCAGCAGGGCATGTGCATGCTGTGGTGGGCAGCAGTGGGTGTCCATCCCCCTGTGCTGCTCTGTGGGTGCTCCTGCCCTGGCCACATCCCACAAGGGGTGTACTTGGCTGGCACCATGGGAGTCTGGGCCAGTGCACTGAAAAGAGCACAGCTGCACAGTGCACAGCTCTGAAAGAGTGGGTTCAGCCAGGAGCAAGCTTGGTGTTTTGCAGTGTTTGCCTCTACAATGCCTGAGCCTCACCAGCCCCAGAGGTGTGAACTCAAGCCCAGGGCCTGACAAGTCCCTGGTCCCTGCCAGCTCAGTGATGGAGGTCCCCAGCAGAGCCATCCTCAGGCTGTTCTGCCTAATGGGCAGCAGTTTCCATACAGGTGCCAGAAGGGGTTCCCCCTTGCTCCTTTCTGCCAGGAGGAAGAACCCCAGGACACCCCAGTGTCGGTCTCAAGGGAGGACCAAGGCTGCAGTCTGGCACAGCAGGACAGGAGGTCATCCCTGACCCTGAGCAGCACGACTCTGTTCACAGTGGGACAGACCAGCATGGCCCTGAGCCCTGTGGTGTGGCACCAGGGGAGGTGTGCAGGAAGGTGACCTCAGAGCCTGAGAAAGACAGTGGGAGCAGGATACCCACTGGCAGTCAGCAGAGCCCTACAGGAGATGGGGACCAGCTCACCATAGGAAGCAGGGAGAGCTGTGAGCCCTCCCCTGCTCTGCCCAGTGTGGCTGGGAGTGCCCAGTCTGCAGGAATCCCGATGGCTACCAAGACCGTCCACAGCCTAGGCCACACCATGAGTTGCAGCAACGGGGCAAACACCAGTGTGAACCTTCCCTTGCCCACCAGTAATATCAGGACAGGGGGTGGCAGTCCTGCCCAGTCCCCCAGCAGTACCCAGTCTGAGGCCATCAAAGTTGACATGCCCCAGACACTTCCAGGAACTGGGGCTGATGCAAGCCCTGGGCACTCACCACTGCTGACTGATGGGGCTGGCACCAGTCCTGACCCTCCAGTGTCACTGACTGATGGGGCTGGTGCCAGCCTTGGCCCTCCAGCCCTGCTGACTGAAGGGGCTGGTGCCAGCCCTGGCCCCCCAGCCCTGCTGACTGATGAGGTCAATGCTAGCTCTAGCCCCATGGCACCAGTAGCCCCAGAGGAGACTGGGTCTGTCCCCATGGTACCACCAAGCTCCAAGGAGGTTGGGACCAGCTCCACAGCACAGGTGACCCCAGAGGAGGCTAAGTCTGTCCCTATGGCACTGATGATCCCAGAGGAGTCCAGGTCCAACCCTGCAGCACAAGTGACCCCAGAGGAGGCCAGAGCCAGCCCTACGGCACCGCTGACTCTGGAGGAGGTGCGGATGCTAGTGGAGCTCTTCTACCTGCCCTACCATCATGGGCCACTGGCACAGGAACTCCTGGAGCACTTTCGGTGGCTCCGGGCAAACAGCCTCAGCGTGGGGGTCCCAGCCACAGCGCCTGATGCCTGCGGGGTAAGGTTGGTCCAGATGCTGCTGCAGGAAGGTGCCTGTCGTGGCTGGCTGACGCCGGGTCTGTCTGCAGGGTGCATGGTGGCGAGGCCGAGCCCAGTCCTTCCAGCGTCTCTGTGCACAGACGTGTCGCCTGCACAGCCGCTTTGTCAGCGCTGCCAGTCGGGCACTGCTCTATGACCTCCACCCCTATCTCTGGGACATCCGCAACATGCTGCTGGCTGCCAGTGCCTTCATCCTCTGGCTGGGTACGTGGCTGATGCCAGCCCCTGCCAGCCCCCATCCCATGTGTCTGTATCCTGGCCAAGCCCAGCTGTGTTGGAGTGCCGGGGCTCTGGAGCACACCCAGGACACCTGAAGCTCGTTCTCTGGTGATCCACTGTTCCCCTGCTAAGGAGGTGAAGGTGTCTGGGACCCACTCCAGAGGCTGGTGTGCCCATGTTTGGCTGGGGGTGCCAGGGTCTTTCCCCTTGACACCTTCTCCACCACTGCCTGTGTTCCATGCTCACCATCTCGCCTCCTTTGCAGATGGTCACCTCCTCTGCAACCCTGACCCCAAGAGCACCTGGGGAAACTGCTTTGGCTGTAAGTAGGGGTGCTGCCCTGGCTCACCCACCTGGGTGGGGGGCCTGGCTGCTGCCTTCCATCACCTCCAGCCTCACAGCACTCACCATCAGGCTGCCCTTCCCCACACTTTGCCTGCCAAGTGGAGCAGGAATGGCCATGGGAAGCCTTGGCACCTCTGCATGCCCTAACACACCAGGGCAGGCTGGGTATGGGGCAGTCATTGAAGCAGCTCTTCACCATCTCTCTCAGCCTAGAAGGAATGCCTACTTCTACAATATGGTTCCTCAGCCCCTTTAACCTAAGGACCCCTTAGCCTGTCTGCAAAAAGGGATCTGGTGGCAGTCATGCCCTGGGTGAGAAAGATGAGGCTATTTTTTGAGTGCCTGTACATCACCTTGGAAGCCCTTGTTCCTCTCGTTTAGGGTTTCCTGGTTGCTCTGTGGGCCTTGTGACCTCTTACAAACCAAGAGCTGTTACCAGGAGATAGCCTGAGTGGGTCTCCAAGTTCAGTGTCAGAGCAGGCCGTGTTGCCTTGAGCCCCATCCATGGGCAAGCAGCCATGCTAGGCATGTTCCCACCATCCCTGTGGAGCTGGCTAGGAAGAAGCTCAGTGCTTTGTGTCAAGCTGTAGCTTCCCAGCTGAACCAGGAGCTGTCTCCTTAACTTACACTTTTGTGGAGGTGAGACTAGTTCCTTCCCATTCCCTCAGTTCAAGCCCTGCTGTGGAGGGTATGTGGCTTCCCCAAGAAATGGGGGTGGCTCCCTGAGCCCAGCCGAGGTTTCTGTCTGGGCAGGGCTGTACAGTGGGGGGACAGGTCCTTGGAGCTGTGGCAGTGGGAATCATGACATTGCTATGTGACAGCAGCCTATCTCCCTGCCTGCCAGCAGGTTTTTGTTCACCTCACTTGTGTCTGTCCTGCTGCTTCCAGGGTGCCAGAGTATCACTGCCCCGATCATGCTGGGGAGGGATGCTGAGCCCTGGGCATGTCGTGGGGGCCTCTTTGGAGAGCTGCAGGTGAGAGTGTGGCTGTCTCTGGAGGGCTGAAGGAGCTGTTGGGAAGCCAGTATCCCCACCCTGCTCTGGGTTGCTGCAAGCTTGGGAAGGCAGAGCTGCCCTGAACATTTGCATGTCAACTGTAGTTCCTGGGGTTTAGGGAGCCTCAGAGAGACTTTGGAGCCAGGAAAACCTGATGGACTGTATTTCTTCCAGGCACTGCTGCCTGTGGGGAACAGCTGGGACCTCTTCTACCACCCACCACCACTCTTCCCATCCAGCCAGCTATACCTCCTGCGTCCGCTGCTGCCCTTGGACAAGGTGGGAGCCATGGCCTCGAGGAGTGTCCTGCCAGAGCTCACCTTTGCATGGCCCATGCTGCTTGTGTGCTGACGAGATAGGCTCATCTCTGCTGACCCAGGACTGAGCCCTCAGTGCAGGGTGGCACAGGTGGGGAGGGACCTTGGGTCCAGCTCTGCTTGAAGGCTGCTGGCTTGTGGCAGCTCCCTCAGGCCGTGATCAGCAGCATGTCAGACCCTGGGCTGGAGGACAGGAGCTGTGGCCTTGGCAAACCTTCTTTCCCCCTGTGATGGGGGCCTGGGCAGAGCAGACAGGGAGCCTGGCTCTGCAGTGAGCAGCAGGCACAGCCACAGTTTAACTAGCACTAGGTCAGGGTTACTAGGTTGTGGGCGATCTCCAGAGCAGCCCCAGTGCTGATCTCCAGCAGTGGCTGTGAACAGATGCCAGGAAATACCCAGAACAGGAAAAGTCTGGATGATGACCTCCTGCAGTCTTCACTGGTCTGCAGCTCTGGGCACTGCTTGAGCCTCTGGGGGTTCATGTCCAAATCAGTCCCTTCTTCAAATAGTCATCCAGTTTATGGGGTGATTTCCCACTGGAGAGTAGCAACCTCTGTCAGCCATGACCTCTTTGCTGCCAGCCCCATGCTCTGACATCCCAATAGCTCAGTGGGATGGGAAGCAAAAGCAAGATTATGGATGCGAGGGGACACACAAGTTAAAGTGCTGCCAAATTCAGCTGAGCCCCAGGTTCCTCATGTGCCACAGCCTGCAGCAAGCACCCCATTCCCTCACCCTGCTTCTCTCCCAGCCCATGGAAAAGCTAATGACTCAAATCCAGCCAGCACAGACATGAGTGCAGCTCCCTGCTAAACACGGCACCCCAGCCATGTGCTGCTGCAGCGCTGCTCAGTAGCAGAGGAGGAGCTGCAAGCACTGGAGACCAGAATATAACCCAGACTGTTCAGCCAGCAGTTCTCATTGCAGGGGCTTGTTTGCAGTTGCCTGCCATCAGGTTTCATCTGTTCAGGCTGAACCTTAACAACCCAAATGTCTGTGTCCAGTGAAACGCTTGAGAGGAAAATCCAGCCAAGCACATCAGTCTCTTCTGGGAATCAGGCACAGCAGGGCACAGTGCTGCCCCAGGTGTTGGGTGATCAGGGCAGCCTCCCCTTTGGGACCAAGGCTTTTATCTAAATGTCTTTCACTGGGAGCAGCAGCAAACTCAACCTTGACCAAGAGAGGACATTTGGGCACGTCCCGCTGTGCACAGGCTCTTTGGAGATTCGAGTTTCAGTGTTGTTTTGGGGGCCATTCTAGCTGCTCTGACTGTGGCTGCTCTCTGCCTGACCAGAATGGCAATTTCTGGTTTGAAGGGTGGCTGTGCTGTGGCAATGAGCCCGAGGCTAGCAGAAGGTGGTGCTCAGTGCGTCGCTGGCACAGATGCTGGTGCCCTTGGATGGCTGAAGCAGTACCACCATACCCTCCTGCGTATCCCCTACCCTCCCCTGGAAGCCACAGCCCTGGTTGTGGTCCCTCTCTGCAGTCCCTTTGGCAGCTGACGGTGTGCTGTGTTCCAGCCGGGGCTGTGCTGGGAGCAGTCGCCAGTGCGGCAGGGCTGGCACAGCCAGGGCTGAGGTGGGACTGGGTTTTCCAGGGAGACCTTTACCGCATGTGCCGGGAGAGTTTGGACTGTGATCCCAAAGTGGCAGAGATCCTCATGGCTCACCCGGATCTCCTCGGTGACAGGTGAGATGTGGTCCCTCTGAGGTTCCCTCTGGCCAGGCTATGCTGAGCCTGGTGATGTGCTGGGGAATGCAGGGCTACAGGATAAGGCAGTGGCCTCTCCTTGGCATTCCTGCAGGGACCTAGCTCTGCCCCTGGGCTGTCAGTGGCCTCACCCTGCGGGAAGGACAGGGAGGGACATCCCCATGCTGATGTCCAGCAGGGTCATGGCAGCCACAGTCCAGCCTGGATGCAGGAGGCTGTGGCTCCCTTTGGCTGAGGGCTTATGCTGGGGGTCTGAAAAGGGGTGGTCAGTGGGCACTAGGTGCTGTCCTGCTGAGGCAGGAAGGAGGAGGCTGCTCTGAAGTTGCCCTGGGGCAGGCTGGGCTCCGGGTGCAGCTCAGCCATGTTCCCGCTCTGGCTGCCAGGCTCCTGGGCCCGTTCCTCAGCCTGAGCCCCGAGTACACCTTTGTGCTGGAGGATGAGGATGGTCTGTGTGGCTACGCAGCTGGAGTGCTCCATGCTGAAGGCTTCCTGCAGCAGCGAGACAGCAGTTGGCTGCCAGCCATACGGCACAAGTACCCCCCAGACCTAGGCACAGGTGGCCCAGCTCTGGGACAGGTGAGGGGACACCTGGAGCAGAGGGGAATGGGGATGGGGGGTGGAGGGGGTTCCCTCACTTGTGCTTGTCTCCCATAGGATGCCCTGGAGGAAGCAGTCCTCTTCTTCCATGCAGAGCCACTGGTTGTGCCCCCACCTGTGCTGCGGCGCTTCCCCTCCCTGGTGCAGCTGGGCACAGCCCCCCGTGTGCTGGACGTGGGGGTCAGCCGCAGCCTGGCCCTCTGCCTGCTGAGTGCACTCAGGGCCAATGGTGAGCATACCCTCCCTGTGCTGGGGAGACTGGGACCCCCTTGATCCAGCACAACCCCATCCCAGTTTCTCCCTTGCCCACCATAGAGTTGTAAGCTGGCCCCACCTGCACTCCACCTCAGCACAGCGCTCCCCATCCCCACTCTGGCACAGTCTGGTCGCAGCTCCCAGGCACCATCCCCTCCCCTTGCACTGGGGGACATGTGAACCTGTGCCTCAGGGCATCACAGAGGCAGCCGGAGCCAAAGGGGCAGTGGAGAGGCTGACCCCCTTGTGGAGGGTATCCCAGCACTGACCTCTCTTTTCCCTTCCAGGGTCACGAGGAGTGTTCTGCCAGGTCTGTGATGGTGATCGGCAGCAGCTGAGCTTCTACAGCAAGCTGGGCTTTGTCGCCCTGCCAGTGGCCTGTGGCAGCTCTCCTGGTGCTCAGCTCCTGGGACGTCTCCTCTGATGGGGCCCTGGGAGGCAGTGCCCTGGGACAGGCTGACCCCCCAGGACATGCTGACCCCCCGTCCCACACAGCATTGGCCTGAGGGAGTGGAAGCAGAGGGTCAGGTGCACGAGAGAAGGGACGTGGCAGGATGTCGCTGGAATGTGTGCAGGGCTGTGAGGGTCCTTGGGTAGCAGAGAACTATTTCTGCCATCTCAGGAAATCGAGGCACCAGAGCCCCTCTGTGCCACCCTGACTCTGCTTGCTGGGCACGGTCTGCCTTTGCTGGGGAGCCAGGTCGTCTGCAGCCCCCCGGCCTGCGGGAGCCCAGGGGCAGTGTTTGGGGTGGCAGTCCTGGAGCACAGCACAGTGCCTTAGTGCTACAGGGGTGTCCCTGTCACACAGGCTGTGCTGTCCCGCTCCCTCCATCCCCTGGTGGCCTGAGGACGGGCACCTGGGGCTGGGGCTGGCTCTCAGCACCGGGGACCTGCGTGTCTTACCGACTGATCTGGTGTTGGAGGACGTGAGGCTGCCTCCGTCTTTGTGCCTGGGGACTGCGGGACGTGTTGTCCTTGGCAATAAAGCGTTCGGTGGGCTCCCACCACGGCTTGTCTCTTGGGGAAGGTGTTGGAATGCCAGCGCGTCCCTTTCACACCCTCCTGCCTTCTCTGCACCTCGCCCCGCCTGTGGTTAGTGAGCCCCCAAGGAAAGCAGCTCGCCAGCCGTGTGTGTCCCGGCCGGTCCCCGCACACAGCCCTGCCCTCAGGCCGGCTCACAGCGCTGTGCGCCCACGGCCCCGGCCCTGCCCTGGGGCCTTCCCTCGGCACGGGCTGCCCGGCCTGCCCCGTGGGCCGGGGGGCCGCGGGAGGGTCTGTCCGGCCAGCCCCTGCAGCGTCTGGAAGAGGGTTGCCAGGGGCACCCCATTCCCGGAGATTTCCTTCCCGTGGACGGGGCTGGGGTGCCCAAGGGCTCGGGGTGGGGCGGCTCGGCCGCAGTCCCGCCCGGTCGGTGCCCGGGGCTCCGTGCGGGGCCGGGACAGGCCCGCAGCGATCCCGGCCGGAGCGGGGGCCGCGCTCGGACCGGGCCCATCTCCGTCCCCGCACGGAGCCCCGGGGGCCGCGGGCCCCGTCCCGGCCATTCGGGCTGCGGGGCCGGAGCGGGGCGGGCCGGGGCGGAGCGGGGCGGTGCGGGCCGAAACTGCGCGGGGCGGCGCGGCTCGGCACGGCACGGCTCGGCACAGCACGGCTCGGCTCGGCTCGGCTCGGCTCTGCTCGGCACGGCTCGGCACGGCTCGGCTCGGCTCGGCACAGCACGGCTTGACACGGCTCGGCTCGGCTCTGCTCGACACAGCTGGACACAGCTCGGTACGACTCGGCCCGGCTCGGCTCGGCCCGGAGCGCCGGCACGGGGCTGTGTCCGTGCCCAGAGGTGGCCGGGGCCGGGCGGGTCGGGTCGGGCTGTGCCCGGGGCGGGGGCGGTGCGGGGGGTCGGTCGGTCTCGCCGCTCCAAAGCGCCGGTGCTCAGAGGGTGTCCACACCATCCCCGCGGGGGCTGCGGGGTCCTGCCCCGGGGGCAGCGCGTCGGGGGGCGAGCAGCGCCTGTGTCCCGGGGGAAGGGGCAGCCCCGGCGGGCTGTGCCACCCCGCCGTGGTGCTGTGCCATCCCGCCATGGTGCTGTGCCATCCTGCCGTGGTGGTGTGCCACCCTGCAGTGGTGCTGTGCCATCCTGCCGTGGTGCTCTGCCACCCCGCAGTGGTGCTGTGCCATCCCGCCGTGGTGCTGTGCCACCCCGCCGTGGTGCTGTGCCATCCCGCCGTGGTGCTGTGCCACCCCGCCGTGGTGCTGTGCCATCCCACGGTAGTGCTGTGCCACCCCGCAGTGGTGCTGTGCCATCCCTCAGTGGTGCTGTGCCACCCCGCCGTGGTGCTGTGCCATCCCACGGTGGTGCTGTGCCATCCTGCCGTGGTGCTGTGCTACCCTGCCATGGTGCTGTACCACCCCACAGTGGTGCTGTGCCATCCCACGGTAGTGCTGTGCCACCCCGCAGTGATGCTGTGCCACCCCGCCGTGGTGCTGTGCCATCCCACGGTGGTGCTGTGCCATCCCACGGTGGTGCTGTGCCATCCTGCCATGGTGCTGTGCGTGGGTGCGAGGGGCTCGTGGGCCGTGGTGCCGCTTACAGAGGCCGGTGGAGACTCGGGATTTCCATGCAGACAGAACTCGCTGTAGCTGTTGGAAGAGAGGATGGACGGAGGGATGTGAGACAGGAGGGCTGGCGTGGCTGGAGGGGTGATTCTCTCTTTGCTGCTGGCCCTGTGTCTTCCCAGCCGCTCTCAAAGGAGCCCGCAGCTAAACCAGTCCCGTCTCCAGCAGGTCCAGGCTGGCTCCCTGCTCCGAGGTGCCTGGGACTCCAGACACACCACCCACACCGCAGCCCCCAGACCCACTGCTCTCCCCTCAGCCCGCTGGGGCTGTCCAGACTGTGGCTGATGACTGATGTCTGCACATTCCTCCGGGGTGTTTCCTTCCTGCCTGGAGCTGGTCCCTTCCAGGGCTGCCCCTCTGGAACTGGGCAGCTCAAAGCAGAATGGGCAAAGCTGAGGGCCCATCGTGTCCTGGGGAAGCTGGGTGGGCGTAGGAGCTGCAAGGAGCTGTGCTGTGACCTGCCCTACCTTAGCAGGATAGGGGACATCAGGTAGCCCAAAAGGGCTGGACCTGGCATTGGCAAGGGAAGGGAAGTGCAGCCCCAACCCCACCCAGTGCTCTGCCCCTGCTGACACCCTGAGAGCCAGTGTCCTTTCCTCAGCAGGGCCCCTGTGTCTGCCTGGGATGGGGGCACACAGTGGGTGGCGGGGGAAGGAGCCCTGCCTTTGGGCAGTGAGGGACAGTGAGCTCCCATCTAGCAGGAGGTGATGCTAAGCCTGCCAGGGTGGGCAGGTTCCCGTGGTGACCCTGGGCTGCTCCCAGGTGCTTTTGAGACCAGTTTGGTTATGGCTCCCTGCTCCACTCCAGACCTTGGCAGTGCTGACCCTGGAGCTCTGATCCGCAGGGTTCCTGCAGGCAGGGAGCCAGGAGGTCCCCTCCTGAGCAGGGTGGGCTGTAGGGTCTCCCCTGCTGCATGCACATCCCTCACAGCATCCCGGGGCTGCTGGGAAGCAGGAAGAGCAAAACAGGCCCATCCAGGCAGCAGGATTGCGAAAGGCCTGGCTCTGGTCTGTGCGTGCTGGGGCCTTGGGGAGAAGGGGAGGAATGGAGTGCTGAAGCCATGAGACTCACCAGACCTTCTTCTGCCCCAAGTGCTGGGGACGTGACCCCATGCTCTCAGAGATGTCCTGGCATGGGCCTCAACAGAGTGTGACTCTATCACCCCTTAACCTTTCCAAGGAAGCATAAACAGAGCAAGCTTCCTCTCCCTTGTGCTGGCGGGTTTCCCAGGTCCTTGGTCACTTGTGCGGCTCTTCTCCAAGTCCTCTCAGTTGTCAGTGCCTGGGATGGTCCATGTCACCATGTATTCATCCAAGGCTGCTGCTGAGTGAGCACATTCCTATCGGGCCATGATGGCCTGGCCCTTCCCTACTGCTGTGGCTTGGGATGTCATCCCTGTGCCAGAGGGATGCCCTGTGCTGATCAAATATGCATACTCACCCAGGGACCTACCTCACCAGGAGCTGCCCCTTCCCAAGGTCTGTTGGCTGTTCACCAGGGTTTTGTTGGGGCAGACTAATGTCCCCCTGCGTGCCCAGTGAGTGCCAAATGACACACACAACTTGAACAGTCCTTGGGAACTTGCAGCCCCCTCTGGGCCCCAGGCACCCGCCATTGGCACTGCTCACCCAGCCAACCCCTGTGCAGGATGCTTGGGAGAGCAGAGCGATGGTGGGGGCAGTGCCTGGCTAGGAGGTCTGCAGGCCCTGTCAGGGTGACTGTCTGGGGAGCCATGGGAGCCCCTTACTCACTGGATCAGGCAGAGCCAGTGGACTGGCAGTGAAGCAGGTTGGACAGTGCCGTGGCTCCTACTGCCTCACAGAGCTGCTCTCTGCCTCAAAGTGTCTGTGCCAGCCTCTGCAGCTCAGGGCTGAGGCTGGGGGGTGAAGGGAACCCCAGGGTTTTGGTCCTGCAGGGCTCTTGAACAACTCGCCACCAGTGCCAGCTGTGCCGTGAGCTGGGATGTCAGTCTCAGGCCCCGTGCACACCCGACTGGGACATTCCTGAGGTTTCCTAGGCAGTGTCAAGGACCTGGGCTGCTTCCCAGCTCCCATGCCCAGTACTCAGTCCTATCAGCCTGTCCTCCCGAGCCCATTCCTCTTGCAGTGGAGTCCTGCTGTGTGTCTGTGCCCGGGACAGCTTGTTGAGCATGGCACAGCACAAGCCCTGGTCCAAGAGGAGCCTGTCCCTGGCGGTAGTGGGTAGTGGGCAGCTGGCAGCAGGATGGTCAGGGTGCTGGGATGGGCTCTCCATCCAGAGTGGCAGGAGGGACCGGAGCAAAGCCTTCCAACGGAGCGAGCAGCCAGGCAGCATCACATGGCTGGAGGGGAGGAAACGCATGGCTTGGGCCTCCGAAAATGGAAAAAGTGATGTGAACAATGAGAGCCCTGTTAACCTGACTGCCCGGGACATGGACACAGGGTGTGTTTGGAGAGGGAGGTAGTACAGAAGTGGGGAGGAAGCTGTGCTGTGCCACAGGGAGCTCACTCCACCAGCCCAGGAGCTGTCCTGGGCTGGACACTGAAAGGGCTTTGGCCTGCATAGACCTGAACAGGGCATGTCACCAGGAAACTCCAAGGTGAGTGACAGAGCAGAGGACAGGATGAGGTGTGAGGGCAGAGGAAGTGCAGTGGGGATGAGGGACACTGGAGCCTGAGCAGAGCTGAACTGGGACCCGGGAGAAGAGATTACAGACCCTGGAGGTTATGTTGCTGAGTCTCAGTGGGGACTCAGTGTTTTGCTGTACAAAGGCCAAGCATTTTCTCAGGTGCCATGTTCTGGTCTCTGGTCCTACGTGCTTTGGTCCTCAGTGCACAGGCTTAAATATTCCTTATAGGCAAGGATATAAGCTGCATGATGCTGCTTTACCATGCTATCCAGGTCTGTCCATGTCCCCACCTCTGCTCCCCACCCTGTTTCTGTCTCTGCAGTCTGTACCAGGAGGAAGCTTTTTTCCTCCTCCTGGCACAGTTTTGCTTTGAAAAACATGTGATCCTCACGAGAAGGTTCACAGAATGGTGACTTCCCCATGTAACCACATTTTAATTGCAGCAGGTGACCAGTTTTAATCCACTTAGCAGAAGGTGCACTGATTTAGTTGAGTGCTAATTATTCATTAAAAGGTGGTGCAAGATGAATCGAATGCCTTCCAGTCTCAGCCTGTTATAGCAACACAGTTACTCCAATTAACTGAATCTGTGATCTCATAGCAGGCCATTCCTGCTTCCTGACACAGGCTATTTCTGCCTGACTGTGGAGATTGGCATTAATTGTGCTGCTGTCCTTTAGGGTTGTACTGACATTGTGAAAGAGCCTGGTGACTGCCCACAACTGCAGCAGAGTGTCCTGCTTGCTCAGGGCAAGAACCAGGGAAGCTCCAGTCCTTGCTTGCTTGCAGCTTTCCCCATGTCCCAAAGTGTGTGACAGCTGGGACTGAGGGGGCCCAGATGTGTTTGTCAGGATAGCTCTGAGGGTTTATAATGCTTTCTCGGGGCAGAGCAATGGTGACCAATGGGCAGAATAAGTTTTGTTACTGCTGTGATTGGTAAACTCATTCCTTTGCTGCTTTCCAGGTGGTGTGGAGATGAGGATGGAGCATTCCCATCCTACACCCAGAGACCCCCCTTCGTAAGCTGCTGGCAGGGCTGGGGTAGCTCTTTGCATAACGCCTTCCCTTCCTCTTGCCAGGACATGTTGGGTAAAAGGTTCAGCAGAGCGTTTCCTTCCTGTCTTCCCACAAACGCTTCCTGCTGGGCTCTGCTGTTCTCGCAGTGCCAGAGCAGACTGACAGCAGTGCCAGTGGAGGTGCTGGTAGCTCTGAGCTGGCTCCCACCAACCCCAGGGGTCCCAGCTGTCTGGGCCAGTGTGTGCTCCTGCCTGTGCTGTGTCCCCACCAGCTCTGCGCTGTCCCCTGTGCCCCAGCTGTGATAGAGGAGAGAGCCAGACCCATGGTGGTGATTGTCTCAAGGGAGCTGCTGAGCTTCATAGAATCATAAAGTCAGTAGGACTGGAAAAGACCTCCAGGATCATCGAGTTAGACCTTTGACCTTGTCAACTAAACTAAGCACTAAGTGTTTAGTCATTCCCATCACTGTGTCCAGTGTAGAACTGGACCAGTGGTGCCAGTTCTTGTTATTCCATGTTATCTCCCCCTGAGCATCTCTGGAGACACCAGGCACTCATCCCAAGGGACTTGCAGCTCCAGGTGGCTCCTCTGATGTGGTGTATGCCCAAAGGGGCAGGCAGGCACCAGAGATGGGCCCTGTGGGGACTTCTGTTGATGGGGTGGGCATGGAAAAGGGGCTGGCACCATCCTGGTTCATCCTTGCCTTGGCCCAGGATGCATTCCCAAAGGCTGGAGTGGGGACCAGGCCTCCATGATCTGGAAAAGTGAATGGAGTAGGAAGAGGGCTGATTCCTCTCTGGAAGAGAGGAACGCTGGAGGTTGGTGGGGTGGGGTGGCAACCATGACAACCTCCAGCCCTGTGTGGGTGGCCAGGCTGATGGCAAGGACCTGTAGGGGCTGTGCTGTCCAGAAGAAACTCCCTTATCCTCTCTGTCTGAGGATTCCTCCCCAAACCAGCACATGGGCAGCAAGCAGAGAGCATGAGATGAAGCCTTGCAGGGAAACACGCTGGTACCATGGGGTGGGTCTGCGGAAAAGGTCTCTGTGGCACAGCCCCAGCTGGGAGCATTGTTGGGGTTTGAATTTGTTCTCCTTCCTCTGTGACACTGCAGCTAAACGTGGGGATTTTAAATCACCCTGGGAAAGCTAAACCTTGTGATTTTAAATATTGTCTAATGACAAACATGAGCTGTCTGAGTGTGGCAGGCAGGATCTGTGCTCAGGGGGATGTGGGGAGCAGAGACATCCTGCTGGGGGTCTGTCCTGGGGTGGTTTGGGGATGTGCTTTCCCACTGTGGAAAGGACTGGCTGGAAGGGTGGCGTGGGGCTGCAGTGGTGGGAGGCAGGCAGGTGGCCATGCTGGTGGTCTAGGGTGAGCATTGGTTGAAGCTTGCCGACACTGCCTGTGCAGAAATGCTGCTCCTGAGCTATGGGATCCCCAGGAATGCTGCACCAGGAAGGGAGGGCAGCTCACAGAGAAGGGTTTTCACTATTGTTTGCGATGGGACTGGTGCAGGAATACCACATCTCCCTCAGGTATTCAGGGAGCCACATATGTTGTTGGAGGAATGGAGAAAGGCAGCACAGAGGAATGTGAATGGTCTGACTGCCTTGCTCCTCACAGAGGGTAGGAGCATGGGCTGGAATCCCCTGGGCTAGCAGCCGTTCACTGCTCCTGCTGGATCAAGCTCCTGGTTAGTCTAACTGGACTTTCCCTGCACCCTGGGACTGTTCCAGCTCCCTCGGCTCTGGCAGCAGATCCCTCTCCTTCCAGCCTCCTCTCTGGGGGTGATGCATGTCCCTGTGCCCGTGTGCCCTTGCTGCCTTTTGGTGCAGTGGATGTGACCGGGCAGCACGGTGGGGACTCAGTAGTGGCTGTTGGCAGAGAGGGCCAGGGAGGGGCAACTCCTGGCAGTCTCCGGGGTGCAGGGCCAGTGCAGGGGCTGCATGCAGGGGCACCAGGCTGGCTCTGGAAGGATGAGACATGTGGCTGTGCTGGTAGTGAGCAGGGGGTTTAACCAGCACAGAGCTGAATGGGGGGCCTGGTGTTCCAGCACAGCATCCACATGCCCTGATCCTGTGTGCCTCTGCAGAGCCACATTGTCATGGGAGGCTGCAGCACATGGGCATGGTGGGAGGTGCTGGTGCTGCTGGGCAGCATGTGGCTGGGGGTGGGCAGCTCCCAGCCCACGCCCCCGGGCCCCACGCACACCCCCGGGCCCCAGCTGAAGTTTCGTCTGGCTGGTTACCCACGCAAGCACAACGAGGGTCGCATCGAGGTCTTTTACAACGACGAGTGGGGCACCATCTGCGACGATGACTTCACGCTGGGCAACGCGCACGTGCTGTGCCGGCACCTGGGCTTTGTGGCTGCCACTGGCTGGGCCCACAGCGCCAAGTATGGCAAAGGCATTGGTAAGAGAGGGGCAGCGAGCATAGCCCCCTGGCACAGCCCTCTGCACTGCCTGGGCCGGCGTGTGTGCCCTGGCAGGTCTGCATGTGCTGCATGTGGTGGAGGGGCTGGGTGGGCAGGTCCTGTATTTTCTGAGTGCCCAGCAGTGCATGTGTGTGCGTGTGTGTGTGTGCACATGTGTATGCATGTGTGTGTGTGCATGTGTGTCTGTATGCACATGCGAAGGGGGCTGGGAACCTCTGTATGTTTGCGTGTGAGCTGCTGTGCAGATGTATGGGGCTGTTGCAGGGCTGTGCATGGCTTGGGAGATGTTGGGTGCATTGGGTCCAGGTTGGTGTAGGCAGAGGAGTAGAGGTGTAGTAGGTGCAGGGCTGCTCAGAGTCCAGGACATGGGTCTTTATGCATGTTTTGTGGGGGCTTTATATCCGTCAGAGCAGCCCCTTGGGGAGGTAGAAACTCCCCATTTGCAGATCCCCCACCCCAGGCTTTAGTCTTTGCATTTTGCTGGCCTCAGCTTTGTGCCAAGGGAGGGTTGCCCCAATCCTGCAGTACACCTCCGTGGTCCCTGGACGTGCTCCTTGGGCACCTTCCCTGTTCCCAGAGGATGCTGCGTAGCCTTGGCCTCCCTCACCCTCGGCCTGTGTCTGGCAGGGCGGATCTGGCTGGACAATGTGAACTGTGCTGGAGGCGAGAAGAGCATTGGGGACTGCAAACACCGTGGCTGGGGGAACAGCGACTGCAGCCATGAGGAAGATGCAGGTGTCATCTGCAAGGATGAGCGCATCCCAGGCTTCAAGGACTCCAATGTCATTGAGGTGAGGAAGCTGATGGCCGGGGTGGCTAGCACCAAGATCCCACAGAGCACCCTGGGTGGATGTCTGGGTGTGGGGTGGTCTGGGCACTCTCCCTTGTGGTGCAGGATCCCAAGGTGACAGGACAGTGGCACTGGCTTTCCTGGTTGCACTCCCCAGAGGGACACCTGGGGACCCAGGGGGATAAGGGGCACGGAGTACATGGAGTGGAGTCAGGTCCTTGGCCACCCAGGGCCTTCAGATGTGGCCAGCAGGGATGCAGGACCTGGCCATCCTTGTGCTTCACCTCTGACTGCATCCTCGGAGCATCCCTGGGAGTGGGCTGGCAGGAGCTGGGACAGCAGGATGCAGTGAGCTGGGGCTGATCTGAGTCCTGCAGACAGAGCAGAGCCACGTGGAGGAGGTCCGCCTGCGGCCGGTGGTGTCCGGGGCCCGGCGGCAGCTGCCGGTGACAGAAGGCATCGTGGAGGTGCGCTACAAGGACGGCTGGGCACAGATCTGTGATGAGGGCTGGGACAGCCACAACAGCCATGTCGTCTGTGGGATGATGGGCTTCCCAGCTGAGAAGAAGGTCAACAGGAACTTCTACAAGTGAGTGAGGCCAGCAGGGAGCCCACAAAGATGGAGTGTTGGAGAAGAGCCAGGGGCACAGGGCTGGGGCACAGCTGGGGATGATGCCAGGAACACGGGGCAGTGCTGGGGGGGACAGTGGAGGCTATACTGTTGGGTATTGTGGCTCCCCAGAATCCCCCCATTCCTGTTGCTCTCCAGTGCGAGGCCCAGCTGGCCACATGGACACTTGCTAACCTAGCTAGGAGTCTGTGGTGCGTCCCGGGGGCTGTGCCTGCCCACCTGTCCCATGCACTACAGTAGGGGCCACTCCAAGAGGGCAGCTTTTGCTCTGTGGCTATGGTGCAACGTCATTTCTGTCTGATGTGGAGTGCGGGAGTTCCCATCCTGAGGGGAGGTTTGCAGTCAAGACAGGCTGGGATACTCCAGTAGCACCATGGCCTGAGTGAGGGCATGGACACACTCACAGCAGTGCCCAGCGCAGTGCCTCGTGCTGGGTGTGCCCTGAGCAGGCAGCTCCAGTGTTGCTCTGCAGGCGACTGAAGCGAGCAGCCAGGATGAAGGGCCAGAGCCAGAGGCCAGGCAGCAGGTAAGGGGCTGGGGTGCCCCGTCTGCTGAGCCATGGCAGAGCTGGGCTGTCCGGCCCCAGTGGTCTCTGCTGTCAGAATGGATCCTGGCACAAACAGATCCAGACAGAGCAGACCAAGGGCCTGGGTTGTGCTGACCCAGTGGGACAAACCCCACCCTGGGGGACCTGCCTGTGCATGCTGGGGTTCCCCATTCTCCATGAGAGATGATCTCCCTCTGAGGCCGGCCAAGCCCCAGGCGAAACAGCCCCCATCCTGCAGATCAGGCAGGAGTCCTGGCATGGAGGAGTCCTGTGCAGGATGCCCTGGGAGTGGTGGAGAGGGCTGCAGCACCCTGTGCTACAGTTCTGTGGGGAGCAGAAGGCCTCAGAACAGAGCTGTCTCTCTTGGTGGATGGGGAGGGAGGGCTGAGAAAATGGGCTGCTTTCTGCAGAAAGCAGCAGTAGGGAAGCTGGAAAGGCTGCACACTCCTCCATTCTCTGCAGGGTGGGCTGGTGTGGGCACCAAAGCCCTTGCTCAGCAGTGCTGGGCACTGGTGGGATGGGCACAGTGTGACAGGACCTGTCCCAAGTGTCCCATGTGCTCAGAACCTCTTGCATCCTCTGCCCACTCACTCTTGCTGCCTTTCTGCCAGACCCAGGGAATGGTCTGTCTCTCTTTTCCCTCCATCCCTGAATCCTGCTGCTGGATTTGGTGGTGGGTGCAGTGAGCTGAAACTCGTCCTCTCTGGGCTGTGAAATGGCACTTCTCTTGCCTGAGCCTGCTGCCCTGTGAAGATGTTATACTGCCCCCAGCACATGGCCTTGCCCTAGTCCCATCACCTTTCCTGGTGCCCTATACCCAAGGCAGGCTCTTCATTGTGACCCTTCTCATGTCTGTGTCCCCAACAGCCATCCTCCTCTGCAGCTGGTGATGGGAATCCAGGCAGGGTCGTCCCATGGGATCTCCTCAAACCCCCACCCACAGGTCCTGCTTGCTGCAGTGTGCTGTTTCCTGGGTGGTTTGATGCTGACTATCCCTTTCCCAGTAAGCACATCTTTCCCCTGCAGCACTGAGGGAAATGCTTTGTGACTCCATGAGGTTGACCCATCTGCTCCTGTCCCTCTGCCCAGAGCAGGAGCTGGCTCCTGAGAGCCACCTGCTGCTTTGCAGGGGCTGATCAATTTGGGCCTGTGCAGCCGCAATCATATGTGGGGCACAGGCTAATCCAGGCTGAAAGGGACCCTGAGGAGTCCTCGTCCAGCTCCCTGTGTGGAGCAGGGCTGGCTGTGGGTCAGACCAGGATTTTATCCAGTTGGTTTTTGAAACCTTCCAAGGATGGAGATCCTGCAGTCCAATGGCCTCTGCTCCATTGCAATACAGCACTCATGGGGAAAAGATTTTCCTTTTCTCAAGCCTGAACCTTGCATTTCCAGTCATGCCTGTTTTCTCTTGTGCTCTTCTCTGTGTGCTGGAAGAGCCAGGCTCTGGTTCCCTGGCAGCTCCTCACAGATGGAGGTCGGTTCCTGCAGTGCCCCTGACCCATGGCAGCCCCACCTGCAGCGGCCCCCTGCCCCCCGCCGCTCCCTCCCTGCTGTCCTGCTGCTCTCCTCGGTGCTTGCACCATGTACATAACATCTTCTTGTGCTGGGGACCCAGAACTGGGTGCAGGATGCAGATGTGGTTTCCTGAATGTGAATGGGCTGATGCCCTCCAGCCATCTGAATCCCAGTTCGCAGCAGCCTTCTGCTGTGTCCTGGGGCTCACTAGGCTGTGTAGGCTGACACTAACCTGCTGCTGGCCTGCAGGGCCAGTGCCAGGCTTGATTTTGCCTGGTCCCTGAGGTTGTCAATCTCCTGCCCTGCTTTGGGCCACTCTGCTCTTCATTCCTTGTGGGCTCCGGGGTTTTGGCTCTGCTCTCCAAGGGAAGCAAAGCCTTTGAGGATTTTGGGGCCACATCTACAGTGTGCATGCTGTGCTCTGGGCAGCCTACTCTTCCCAGAGGAAAGCTTGGCCACAGCTTGGCCTGTACCTGGGCTGCTCCCCTCATTGGCAGTGGGTCCTTGCCAGCCTGCAGCCTCCGTGGCCCCGGGATAAGCAACCACGAGCAATCCTGTGCCACTTGCTTGGTGCTGCTTGCCAGGTGTCCTGCTCCCTGGGGGTACAGCACAGTGATTGTGTCTGGTGTCTGGATGAGGACATGGAGACACCTCACTCACACCCGACAGATCAAATCATGGCCGCTGGTGTTTGATCTTTTGCTGTATGAGAAGTCAGTGCGGGATGTGGCTGCATCCAACACAGTTTCCTGGTGTGCAGGAAACTGCATCATTGCTGCAGAAGGCAGCTGTGTCACACTGTTGACGGCACATGATGCTGTTGAACCCATATGTGACACAAAGGAGATGCACATGAGTCTCCCTGGGGTCCAAGGTGCCCAGTCCAGCCTCCAGTGAAGCCAGGGCAGGCTGTGCTCCCTGTGCCACTGCTGCTGGCAAAGGTGGCAGTCTAAGGCCCCAGACTCGGTGATGGTTGTTTTCTGTTTTCCAGGCTGGCATCCAAATCTCAGCCTAATCAAAAGCGCAGGGAGGACATAGGGCCCAAGAAGAGATAAATGGCTCCAGTGGAGAGCCTGAGAGCCAAGAGCCCCAAGGCAGTCCTGCCAGAGCTGTGCATGTCCCCATGCAAGTCCCTGTGCTGCTGGGGATGTGGGACAGGCAGTTGGTGAGGGGTGGGTGCCTGGCACACACCATGTGTCACCCCAGAGACAGGAAAAGGGGCACAGCAGCACATGCAGCTGCAGACAGGGTGGCTAATGACACGTCCACTGCCACTGGCCTTGCTGGCCGTGGCTCAGGGCTCCTCTCCCCTTGCAGACTCTTCACAGAGCGGCGGCAGCTCAACTACCGCCTGCACTCGGTGTCGTGCACGGGGACGGAGGTGCATCTC
This sequence comes from Xenops minutus, assembly GCA_035221455.1. Lineage (NCBI taxonomy): Eukaryota > Metazoa > Chordata > Aves > Passeriformes > Furnariidae > Xenops > Xenops minutus. Next base: position 72,344,306 of record JAWWEE010000122.1, read on the forward strand.
TCCATGTGTGCCTTTGAGTTCTACCGAGGCAACACCTCCACTGCCTGCAGGACTGGGGTGCCTGCTGTCGTCAGCTGCGTACCTGGGCCCCTCTTCGCTGCTGGCAATGCCCACAAAAAGAAACAGCGCCAGCAGCAGCAGGGCCAGGTGAGCCCCGTGGAGTGGAGGATAAGTTCTGTTGTGGCCCAGAGCCAGGCACTGCCCCATGGCCAGGCTCTGTCTCAGACTGCACTCTGGAGTGTGGGTCCCTGAGTGACTGGCTCTGGAGCAGGAGGTGGGGCTGGTGTCCTGTTCCTGCACATCCCAGGAGTCGTGGCCAGCCCTGTGTTGTGCCATGCTGTGCTGTGCCATGCTGTGCCATCGGCACCGTGCCATTCCATGCTGTGCCACACCGTGCCATTGGCACTGCACCATTCTGCACTGTCCCACACCATGTTGTCCCCACTCCCCACAGCCCCGGATCCGGCTGAAGGGCGGCGCGAGGGTCGGTGAGGGCCGTGTTGAGGTGCTCAGGAGCAGCGAGTGGGGCACGATTTGTGACGACCGCTGGAACCTGCTGTCTGCCAGCGTGGTGTGCCGCGAGCTGGGCTTTGGCAGCGCCAAGGAGGCCCTCACTGGGGCACGCATGGGCCAAGGTGAGGCTGCTGGAGTGGAGGGGGCAGGCATTCCCTCCTGGGGCTGCAGATGAAGCACTTATCTGGGCTCTGCTGGATTGGGAGAGCCATGGCCGGGCTTGTCCTGTGGGCACTCAGCTGCTGGGCACACATGGAGCATCCTGAGGGGACCATGGCCACTCAACCACAGTGCCCCGGGCAGCAGCTGTGGAGACTTGACTGCACCAACTCCCTCGGGCCTGCCGAGGAGTGAGGGCAGCCATGGGGACAGGGTGGCCTTGGCCATCCCCATGTCATGGGGCCCTGAGTCCTGCTAACCCCTGGCAGGGACGGGGCCCATCCACCTTAATGAGGTGCAGTGCCAGGGCACCGAGAAGTCCCTCTGGAGCTGCCCTTTCAGGAACATCACACAGGAGGACTGCAAGCACACGGAGGACGCAGCTGTCCGCTGCAACATCCCCTACATGGGCTATGAGAACCTGGTGCGCACCACGGGGAGCTCCCAGCAGCAGAGTGGGGAGCTGGGGGAGGCCCACAGGACCCACAGGAGAGGGGCTCCTCCTCTCTCCTCCTTTGCACCCCACACATTCCTCCCTGCGCTGGGAGCTCAGGAATTTTGTGGGTGGTAGTCCCAGCCACCCCTGTGAGGAGGAGGTTGGAGGGGAGGCTGTGGGGGGCTCTGGGCACTGTGAGGGGTGATGTGGGGCATCTGCTCTCTGCTGCTCTCCTTGCTACTAGCCTGGCCCCACTCCCCAGCAGAAACACCAGGAAAAAATCACTGTGGGCCAACCAAGAGAGATTTTTTTTATCTATGATGAAATGAGCAAATGGAGCTGCCTGTTCCCATTTGCCCTTGTCCATCATTTCATCCTGTTTGAGCTTTTTAATGATTTTTAGCTCTCTCATACCTTTAATTTCTGAAATTATGCTATTTCAGAATGAACTGTTTTCCCTCCTTTGGTGAGACAATTCATGAACTCACAATCAGTTCCTTTTCCCCAAAACTGCCAGTTTCAGCGAGTTCCCTGCTGACCAAAGCTGTTTGTTGCTCTGCTCAGTTCCTGGCTGCCCCCACCCCGTGTGCCTGAAGCCCCTGGCCCCTGGCCCAAGCACCATAGCACAACCCTAGCTGCATCACTGCATCACTTCTGGGAGCATCACCTGTCATGGTGATGATGCTGCCACTGCCTTTCTCCGCAGATACGGCTGAGCGGGGGCCGGAGCCGCTTCGAGGGGCGGGTCGAGGTGGCGGTGGGGGCTGGCGACGGGACCCGGCCCCGCTGGGGTCTGGTCTGCGGCGAAGGCTGGGGTACGCTGGAGGCGATGGTGGCTTGTCGCCAGCTGGGTCTGGGATTCGCTAACCACGGCTTACAAGTAGGTGCCAGCACCAGCTTGGCCAGGGCAGCCAGCGGCCACCACCACTGCTCACGGGGCTGGGAGTATGGATGGACAGGGCTGGGGATGGGTGGGAGGTGGCACACACAGGGTGCCCGCTCACGGCCCCAGGCCTTCCCTGCAGATCCGCCTGGCCGGCGGAAGGACGGCATCTGAGGGCCGCGTGGAGGTGAAGCGAGGCAGTAAGTGGGGCACGGTCTGCAGTGATGGCTGGACCACCAAGGAGGCCATGGTGGCCTGTCGGCAGCTCGGCCTGGGCTACTCCCTGCATGCGGTGACGGTAGGTGCCAGCAGGGTGGCCCCTGGTGATGCTCTGGTGAGCACAGGCACCAGCACTTCCTGGACAGCTGTGGGGCTGTCTGGGTCCAGAGGGACATGGCTGCTCCATGCTGCAGGACAAGACCCTTGTGCGCAGCCTTGGACATGGGCAGGGCTGTGCCGTGGTGGGGGTCTGGCTGCAGCCTGGGCATGAGCAAAATGGGGCAACCTGGCCACCAGCCCTGCCACCCACCCTGCCTTGCCCCTCAGGAGACATGGTACTGGGACGCCAGCAATGTGACAGAGATGGTCATGAGTGGAGTGAAGTGCACTGGCCATGAGATGTCCCTGAGCCACTGCCAGCACCACGGCGCCAGCCTGAGCTGCAGGAACACGGGCACACGCTTCGCCGCAGGTGTCATCTGCTCTGAGAGTGAGCGGCCACAGGGGCTGCAGGCGAGGGAGGGCTGTGGGCAGTGGGGACTGTGGGGGGTGTCTGTGGGTGGGGGTTCTGCAGGAGGAGGTCTGCAGGCAGTGGGGTCTGCGGGTTACAATGTGGTCTGTGGGGCCAGGGCCTGCAGCTAAAGAGGCTGCAGGTAGTGGGGTTTGAAGAGGGAGGAGCTGCAGTGTCAGCCTGTGCACAGCCAGTGGGGAGGGCACGCGTTCCCCTGGCCAGCTCAGCCCTGCCAGTGCTGGGCACTTCCCTGTCCCCACTACCCGCCCCATCCCCTGCCAAGTGGGGCCTGTCCCAGAGCAGCTGCCTTTCCCCAGCTGCCTCTGACTTGCTGCTGCACGCGCCGCTGGTGCAGGAGACAGCCTACATTGAGGACCGTCCGCTGCACATGCTGTACTGCGCCGCCGAGGAGAACTGCCTCTCCAGCTCGGCACGCCTGGCCAACTGGCCCTATGGGCACCGCCGCCTGCTCCGCTTCTCTTCCCAGATCCACAACCATGGCCGTGCCGACTTCCGCCCCAAGGCTGGCCGGCACTCCTGGGTCTGGCACGAGTGCCACCGGTGTGTGTGCACTGTGGGCAGGGACAGTCTGGGCTGGGGAGGGGAGAGGGTGATGGTGCTGCTCTGATGGGCTGAGCAAGACTGACACTGGACAAGGGTGATGCTGGACAGGGGTGACACTGAGAGAGGGTGACACTGTATGATACCGGGTGAGGCACCATTGCTGCCCCTCATTTGGCTCAGGGCTGTCCCTGGATGAGTAGTGTTGGGGCTGGAAGCCCTGGGATGCGACTGTAGGCTTTGCCCTGCAGCTGAGCCCTCTGTTTGCCTGGGCCATCCGGCTGGGGACAGCGGTGTCCCCACCAAGGGCAGGACAGCTCTGCCCAAACTCACAGTGCTGTGACCTCAGAGCAGGGGCTGTGGGGACCTTCCTGGTGGTGAGGGGTCGGGCAGGTAGCACAGAGCTGATGCAGGGCTGGGCAAGTTTCCTGTCTGTCCCAGGGATCCCTGCCTCTGCCAGGCTCTGGTCAGCAGGCGCTGGCTCCTTCCCACAGGCACTACCACAGCATGGACATCTTCACGCACTATGACATTCTGACCCCCAACGGCACCAAGGTGGCTGAGGGACACAAGGCCAGCTTTTGCCTGGAGGACACCGAGTGCGAGGAAGGTGAGTGACAGGGGGCCTGCAGCACCATCCCTGCCCGTGTCCCTGTCACAAGGCTGCTGCAGCCAGACTGGGTGGGCAGCATAGGGGCTGCAGGGTGGAGGGGGCTGCATCAGACATGAGCTGCATCTCCCCCTGCCTACAGATGTGGCCAAGCGGTATGAGTGTGCCAACTTTGGGGAGCAGGGCATCACCGTGGGCTGCTGGGACCTGTATCGGCACGACATCGACTGCCAGTGGATCGATATTACCGATGTCAAGCCAGGCAACTACATCCTGCAGGTGCTGGACCTGAGCTGCCCTGGCCCCTCCTGCCACCCTCCTACATGCATCCCCGCCCATCTGCCCCTGCATCCCAGCCCTCCATATGCCCCAGCCATCAAGCCCTCTCTCCCACTGGAACTGGGTGGGGCTGGTGGGTGTGCTGGTGTGAGGCAGTGCCTGTCTTCATGCCCAGAGACGTGAAGGGCTGCTCAGACAGGCTTCTGAACAAGTTTTTCAGCTCTGAGCAGCACTACTCATAGGCACACAGTGCACAGGGACAGGGCCACCCTAGCACAGAGGCTCCTCAGAGCACTCCAGCACACCCAGGGCAGATGGGGAGACACATCCTGCAGGGCTGGGGTACAGGGGTCATTTCCTGGGTCACAGCTCCACCAAGGTCAGGAAGGTGTAGAACAGAGGGCTGTGTCCTCACTGTCAGTGCCCCACAGGTTGTGATCAACCCCAATTTCGAGGTGGCAGAAAGCGACTTCACCAACAATGCCATGAAATGCAACTGCAAGTATGACGGCCACCGCATCTGGGTGCACAGCTGTCACATCGGTAATGTCCGGGGCACAGCCCAGGGGCAAGGGCATGTGGGCAGGGGTGCCCCAGGAGGAGGGCAGCAATGGGACTTCAGGAGGCAGTGGGGATGGGGGCAGGCAGGGGCTAGGGCCCTGGGGCAGCTGTGGTGGGAGCAGAGGTGCTGGCAGGGCAGTTGACCTGTGGCACCAGAGCCAATGGCTCTTGCGCTCTGCCTATAGGAGATGCACTCAGCGAGGAAGCCAACAAGCGGTTTGAGCAGTACCCAGGTCAGCTCAACAACCAGATTTCATAGGGCCCCAGACCCTGGAGAGATGGGCATCTCCCTCCTTCACCCAATACGGGTGGGTGGAAGCCACTGGGGGCCAGCAGGGAGGCCTCATGTCCAGCACTGCTGCCACCATGTCCTGCCGGGGACTGCCCAGGACTTGCCACTGGCTGCCCTTCCCCACCCCAGGGGGCTGGTGCTGGAGGCACCAACACCTGCACCTCCCAGCCTGGGGCTACCACCCCAACCACTGGCCAGAAGACTGTGCCCATGTCCCCAGGGCTGTGGTACACGGGTATGGTCTGGGAGATCCTGCATCCCCCACTGCTCCAGTCCTCCCCATTCCAGCTGCACCCAACCTCTCACTCCTTCCTTCAGCCCTGGTTCCTTTCACCCCACATCCCTCCCCACAGCTCACCCCCTCAGCTGGCCCCAGGACTCACCTCCCACGGAGGGACCCATTCCCCTTCCTGTCCTCAGGAGCCCATGGTCCCCAGGGATGGTGAGGGTGCCCCTGCCTACAGCGCTGCCCAGGGGTGGCTCCTACCCCCTCTCTCAGTTGTAATTTTATTTTCTCTATAAAGTTATCAGTTCTATTTCCCAGTGGCTGCTAACGCTTCTCCGGCCTGGGTGTCACAGCTCATGCTGCAAGGCTGGTTGGCACACTCCGGCACAGAGCATGGGAGCATCCCCTGGCCAGCCCCTGCAACCCCTTGGATGGTGGAGACAGGCAGTTCTCCCATCCACGCAGTCCTGGCCCCACACCAGCCCCCTGTCTGCATCCCCCTCAGCCAGGTTTCCCTGCTCTGGGAGAAGCTTGAGTGGGTGAGAGGAAGGGGCCAGCAGCAGCCCCATGGGCCATGTTGGTGGAAAATGAGGGGGCACCCTGGCACAGCTGCGATATGGTGAAGTGCTGGTTTCCCTGCACCAGATCCAGGGCAAATGTTACTGAGCAGAAATTTCACCCTGGGGTTGTGACCCCCAAGAACTGGGGGTTCATGGCAGAGGGGCTGCCTTGACTCATGCGGGAGCACAGCCTATTAGGGCCAGGGCCTGAGACATGCTGGGCAGGGAAGTGGGGCAGAGACACTCAGACATGACACAAGGGCCAGGGAGGTGCAGCCCAACTCTCACACCTCAGCCGGGTGCTCTGGTCATGCCTGCAGGACACGAGTTGTAGGAACACCAGGCGCTGCCCCCTGAGCTGGCGGGAGGTGGGAGGAGGAGGAGGAGGAGGAGGAGAGGGACAGGCCTTGGCTGGGGCCCTGGAACGCGCTGCGGTCAGCGCAGCCAGAGCAGCTATGCCAGACACGCCGCGATTTCCCCCCCTCTGTGAGCCGGTGGCGCTGGCTGGGGCAGCGAATTCCTCAGGCGAGGCTGGGGCTGCTGAAAGGAGGCCTGTTCTCAGGGTGGGGGAGTGCGGGGGGAGCAGCGGCAGAGCCACCCCTTGCCACAGTACCCCTGAAAAACTGTGCTTCTTTCGTCTCCCAAACTTAACAGCCAGGGCTCAGGAGCTCTGTCACGGGCAGGGCCTGGCCCAACACCCACATTCCTGCCATTGCAATGGGCCGGATGTGGCTTCTGCAGGCTGCCCTCATTGCAGAGCTGCTGCCTCCCATCGCCACTGGAGCAAAGCAGGGGCTTTTCCAGGAAGGCAAGGAACAGCTGGAGCTGCTCCTTCCAGCCAGGCAGCTGCAGAGCACAGGGGCAGCCCCAGCTGTCCCCAGGGCCTGGGTGGGCGTGGGAGTGGACACTGGGCTGGAGTGGGACAGGCAGAGTCCCGGCCCAGCTTCCCACCCTCAGCCCTCCTGAACATCAAGGTCAGGAGACACTGTTTCGGCCACCGCAAAGTCCAGCACCAATACCCCTTTCACCACAGCCTGGAAAGCTGCTGCGTGGGAGGGGATGTGGGCACAGATTATCAGAGCACTCACAGAGGTCCCAGTAGAAGTGATGTGCCCAGATGGACACGGCACAGCCACAGCAACATGAAAAAGCTCGGCTGCACTCCAGGGAGGCAATGCCAGTCCCAGAGCCACTCCGGGGCCTCTCTCACCCACAGAGGGGCTGCATGAGGCTCGACAGCTGCCAGCCTGGTACAAACAGAAGAGCTGGAACCCAGCCGTGTGGGCACTGAGCAGGTGGCAGGACACCACTAACGTTGAGGAGGTACATGAAGGGAGACACAACCAGCTCCTTCCCAGGGTCTCGTGTGAGGACTGACAGGAGGCACAGCATCCCATATAGCCCAGCCTGTGCCAGGCAACTGCTGCTGCTGTGGGAATGTGGTGTGTCACTGGGGGCCCCTAGAAAAGTGCTTTATTTGAATACAGAGGGGAACTGCTGCACCACAAGTCACCCAAGCACTGGGCCCGGCCCCTCTCCTGGCCCCTTCCAGTCCTGCACGAGCTTTCAGTCCCTGCCTGGCCGGCACAGACATGGCTCAGTCCTGCCCTCAGCTCCAGGCCAGCACTGCTGGTCAGCACTGGGCAGTCCCCACTACTCGGTCACCTCAGGCACGACGCTCACCAGCAGCGTGTCGTGGCCGCGCCGCACCAGCATGGCCAGGCTCTGCTGTGTCCGCACCGCCTCGTACACGTCCTCAGCGCGCCGCGACGCTGTCCCGTTGATCTCCAGCACCACATCGCCGGCCTTCAGCCCAGCCCTGTGGGGAGAACATGGATGAAGCACAAAGTAGGTGAAGCAGATGCTCAGCTTCATCAACCCTGAAGGATGGAGGGGCAGGCACAGCAGAAGCCTTGGGCTGTGGCACCAGGTGTTCCTCCAGCCACGCCGGTACCTCCACCAGCAGGACACCCAGCCTGGGCAAAGGTGCTCAGGTAGTTTCTGCTGCAAGGCTCAAGTCCCACTGCTCTGGAGCAAAATACTTGGAGCTAAACATATCCCCACTGGTGCAGCTTCTCCTTAACACACCCCAAGGCACAGGGCAGCACTTACTGATGGGCTGGGGAGCCGATGATCACCTTGTGGATCAGCACACCATAGGACACATCAGGGAAGCTGGGATCACGCAGTTTCAGCTCCGCCAGGATGCTGCAGAGTGGGAATTGGCATCAGAAGCAGAGTAGGAGGCAGAGCGGGGCTCCCACCCCACCCCACCCCAGCTGCACAGGCTCAGAGACCAGACACAGAACCTCCCCTCTTGTGTCCCTGCACGCTGCTGAGCACAAGCACAGCTGCCAGCCCCAAACACCACCATCCTGTCAAAACAAGAAGACAAGAGTCCCAGTGGCATTAGGGAAAGCTGGAAACCACTGGAGCAGTTGCCAGCTGGATCAGAGCTGTGACGATACATGTCCCCACATCACACTGCCCTTCTTGGTGTCACACCCACCCCTCCTCTGCTGCAGTTTCCCTTCCCAGCCCAGGGTGGGCAGGTCCCACAACACAAGCTGTGCCCCTCTTCCTGCCAGATGTGTCACCAGAGCTCTACCCATGTCTCTTCTCCAGAGCCTAGAAACTAAGCAATCCCAGCTCCTTCAACTCTCCCACAAATTTTAGATTTTCTAAACCAAGCTTAAACTCTGAATGTCTCATAGCTCCACTCTGGACTCTCCCCAATAGCTTCTCAACCCTCCTGAATGTATCCAGAACTGGATACAGCACTCCAGCTGGATCTCTCCAGAGTGAAGAACAGCATTCTTCCCCCAACCACTGCAGTGGCTCTGATTTCTGCAGCCCCAGACACTCAGACTCTGCCCAGCTCTGCTCCCATCAGGTCCCTGTTCAGCCAGTCATGGCTCCCCATATGGCAGTGGTCCATGCTGACCTCTGCTATACCGTCCCACAGCCCAGTGCAAGCTGCCATCCTTTCCTGATTCCACACAGTGGAGCTGGGAAGGGGCCTCTAAAGAGCATCTTGCCTGACCCCACTGCTCCAGCAAGCTTAGTCAGGGCAGGCTGCCCAGGACTGTGTCCAGGTAGGTTTTGACTACCTGCAAGGACTCTCCAGGCAATGTGTGCCAGGCTCTGACCACCCTCTTCAGAGTAAAAAGGGTTTTCTTGTGTTCAGATGGAGCCTTATGTGTCTCTGTGCCTGCTGCCTCTCGTCCTGCCCCTAGGCACCATCAACAGAACAACAGGGTCTGTGCCTGGGCTTGTGCCCAACATGGAGATTCCCCTTCCTGTGCCAGGGAAAGGTTCTGGCCTTTCCAATGAGCGTGTTCAGAGCAGTCACCCTATTCCAAAGCAAGCAATGCCTTGCTAGGAGACCTTCCCACTGGACACAAACAAGTCTCACAGTCAGATGATTTCCCTGGACCTGTGCGGAAGCTGGACTTGCTTCCTAGGAGCCATGTCCGAGGCATTTCACACTGCCTCCTGACAGATCCTGTGTCGCAGTGTGGCCAGGGAAGGAGGAGGCTGAGCTCCCACGTTCCTCTGGTTCTGCCGAGTACCAGCACCATCTACTGGGCACCCATTGGGCCTGTCAGCAGTGCTGGCTGTGCCCCCATCATCCCCCTCAGGGGGCACAGAGCACCTGCTCCTCCCTTTGGGGCCAGGCAAGGGCTGTTTGTAGTGCCCAGGGGTACAGGCAGCCCACAGACTCAACTAGCTCACAGGAATCATGAGAGCTTTAGGAGGGCAGAGCATGGCTCTGAAAGGTATTTGCCCGGGATGGCACAACACCAGCCCCAGCAATGTGCTGAGACCCATGAGGCAGCTGAAGGTCCCTTAAAGGTAGATGCAAGAGCCAAGGAATGGGAACAGGTGTAGTCCTTGAGAACTGCTCCCCAAGCTGAGAGCACAGGTCCTGTTGGCTCCTGACAAGGGCACTTCATGGAATCAAAGAATTGTTTGGATTGGAAAAGATCTTAAAGATTAAATCCAACTGCTGCACCTGCTCAGAATTGCCAAGGCCACCACTGACCATGTCCCCAGGTGCCAAATCCACAGTGCTATTAAATTCCTCCATGGATGGGGACTCCCCCATTGCCCTGGGCAGCTGCGTTAGGGCTGGACAGCCCTTTCCAGGAAGGAATTTTCCCAATATCCAACCTGACCCTCCCCTTTCACAGCTTGAGGCCCTTTCCTCTCATCCTGTCCCTTGTTCCCTGGGAACAGAGTCGAACACCCCTCCGGGTCCCCCCTCCTGGCAGGGAGTTGTAGAGAACAAGATCCACCCCAAGCCTGATTAGACCAGCCTAGAGTCTAGCCACAACATGAGCACAAAATGATTCGGGACCAGAAGTTTAAGCTGTGGAGATAATTGTCCCAAAACCAGGCACCCTCAGTTAATTGGGGAAATCCCATTACATCCCTGCTCCAACAGGACCAGTCTTTTGGTCCCCGAACTTAGCATGGGCACCTGGGAGTGAGGGTCAGCATCATCACCCCGATGTACCGGCGCTTTGCCTCAGCATTGCCAAACCAAGAGCCTGCCAAAAGAAAGGACATGGAATGTCACATCTGTAAAACAGAGAAACACTCAGAACAGTGCTAGGCTGTCCCACAGCCCTCAGGGCAGGCAGTGTGTGCAAAGCCATTCCTAGTCACCACAACAGCTCAGTCCAGTTCCCAGTACCAGCAAGAGCGTACCAAGTGTTGTACTTTGAACTGACTTTGCTTCCCTGGTTTGTCAGTTTTTTGACTGAGAATGTCCCTCCCTGGTGCCACAGGAGAACCAGACAGGAGTCTGCCTTAAATAAATTCTGACATGCAGAGACACAAAAAGAGGCAACGTTCCACATGGCCAAGTGAAGGACTTGTCCTCTATGCTACCAGTGAATTCTGCACCTGCACTTCCACCAGTGCACAAGCAGACTCAGCAGCCCTGGGTTCCAGGTCACCCTCTTCCTGCTGAAACACCAACAAAAGCTTCACTGATTTCCCATCTGTTGAGATCTAATGAAAAGTAGCAATGGACCAAAAATACGATCCTCACATACCCCTGGGGACTCAGGTTACCTGGGACACCTGACCTGTAGCAGGGGCATACAGCTGTGGGCAGAGCAGCAAAAGCACAGCTTTTCAGTGGCACAGGGGAGTTTCATGCCAGATGGGACCCCAAAGGCTCCTTCTCTCGCTCTCCTTGCCTTTCTCTGGAAGAAGGGCTTGGAGCCCCAGCTGTGGCAGAGCTTCCCTCTCTCATCCTCCTCCCCCAACACCCAAGCAGGGAGGCTCCCACTCACTCTTGCGCTGCTCCTCCCTTTGCAGGAACTTCCGGAGCCGGTCAGAGGGTATGGCAAAGGAGATGCCCGATGTCACCTTCATGGTGTTCACCCCAATCACCTCACCATCCTGCAGGGAAAGGGCACTGGGATACCCAGCCTGGATCACTGTGGAGAGCAGGGGAACTACTACACCAGCCTGGAGTTCTGCCTGTGTGCCCACTCTTTCCCAGGCTACCGTCCCTGTGTCCTGTCTGACCCTACCAAGGCTGGATAGGGCCCATGGGCTGAGCCCAACCAGCCCCTCACTCTGCCCCACCAGCACCAGCCAGGCCTCACTGGGCAGGGCTCAGCTCCACCAGAGTTCCATTGGCTCTGGCTCCTAGAATACTGCACAGGGCTCTCATGCCAGACTGAATCCTCCTCCTCCTTCTCCCAGGGAGCCTGGAGGACTCACAGTCTGTCCCTTCCTCCCAGCACCCACAAGCACTCCCATGGAGGGGCACACAGCACATTTCTGCCCCAGCCAGTGAGGGGACAAGCAGCAGGACTCACCAGGTTGACGAGGGGGCCCCCGGAGTTCCCAAACTGTGGCAGAGGAGAGAGAGTGAACAGATCATGAGCCCCATCCTGCACAGCAGCAACGGCAGGAGGCCAATCCCAGGGAATGTGGTCAGGCCAATTCCGGAGTGCACGAGTGACTGGCCACAACCCCCTCGGCTCCCCACATTCCATACGAGCCCCCTCCTCCTCCCAGCACCCACGGCCCTGCCCCAGCCCCCTGTTCCCTTACATCGATGGCGGCATCGGTCTGGATGTACTCCATGTCCGAGGCAGCCAGGCCCAGCTCGCGGCTGCCGCGCTGCGCCGAGCTCACGATGCCCGAGGTGATGGTGTTCTGCAGCGCGAAGGGGCTGCCCATGGCCACCACGAACTCGCCCTGCCGCACCTCGGCGGAGCGGCCCAGCGGCAGCGTCGGCAGCGGGTGCTGTGGGGAGCGGGATGGTGAGCGGGGGGGATGAAGGGAGGGTCCCCATGTCCCCACGTCTGTGGCACACACCTTGGGCTTGATCTTGATGGTGGCGATGTCGGCCACCTGGTCTACGTCCTGCACCACGGCATCGTACTGCTCCCCACTGGCCAGCTTCACCCGCACGCGCCGCCGGTTCGCCACCACGTGCGCGTTGGTGACGATGAGCCCATCCGGGGACACCAGGAACCCCGAGCCGTTGGAGATGGGCACGTCCCGGCCCAGGAAGGGGTGCCTGTCGGGAGGGCACAGGTCAGGGGGGACAACAGGGACCCTGGGGGGACTGGCGTGCACTCCAGGGACGGCACGCAGGGCTGGGCAGATGGGTAGGACTGGGAAGCAGCAGGGAACAGCAAGGATGTCTGGGCAGCAGCTTTTCCGATTGTGAGGCAGCGGGTTTGACACTGGACACAGGGGACACCAGGCTGGAGGGAGCAGTCACCCAGCTGGAGGGCAGCCCTGAGATGGTCCAAGTGGCATGGGGCGCTGCAGGGCAAAAACATTATGGCGTGCAAAGGGGAATAAACGCGAAGTGGTGCTGCTGAGGCAGAGGGAGCGAGAGGGCAGCCTGGAGGGCAGCTCTGCCGGCCGTGCCGCGGGCCAAGGCGGTGTGAGGCAGCCGTGTGTCCCCCGCCGTGTCCCCAGGGCCGGCCGCGGGCGGGGCTCGCTCGGTCGGTGCCGTGCCCGGTGCAGGGCAGGGCAGGGCCGTGCCCGGTGCAGGAGGGGCCGGCGGGGGCGGCGGAGCGGGGTCTGCCCCGCGCAGGGGGTGGCGGGGATCCCTCCGGGCCGCACCTGCCCACGATCTCCACGTAGACCAGCGCGGGCGCCGTTTTCTCCACCACGTCGGCGATGAAGTGGAAGGCGGCGCGGGGCGAGGCGGGCGGCGGGGCGGGCACGGCGGCGCTCAGCGCGGGCCGCC
>JAWWEE010000122.1:72359520-72382972 GCA_035221455.1 Xenops minutus
GGGGGCTCGGCGGCCCCGGTGAGCGCTCGGCACCAGCGCAGCGCTACCGGCGGGACCCGCACCCTCCGCGCCGCCGCCGCCGCCGCCGCCATGCCGCTACCGAGCGGAAACCGCGCCCCGCGGGGCACGCCGGGAGCTGTAGTTCCGCCCAGAGCTCTGGGCCCACTGCCAGGGAGGCGCCGGCGGGGCGGGGCGGGGCGGGGCCGCGCGGGGCAAGATGGCGGCGGGTGCGGGGCGGCCGTGAGGCGGCGGCGCGGCGGGGATGGAGCCGGCCGCGGCCCCGGGCCCTGAGCGGCTCTTCGACTCGCACCGGTGAGCGCTCGGCCGGGGTTCGCGGGCCGGGTGCTCCCGGGGGAGCCGCGCGGAAACCGCGGGGGCCCTGGGCGGGGGTCCCGGGGCCCGCGGGGGGCCGAGGTGTCTCGCGGGAGCCTCACGGGGAGGGTCGGGGCGAGCTGTGTAGGGCTCGGGGAGGGCCCGGCGTGTGCCCCGCGTGGCCCGGGCGGGCTCCTTGAGGGGGGTTGAAGGTTCTGCGGAGGGGGGTTCGCAGGGCGGCTCTCGAGGCTCGTCCCGGCCGCGCTCAGGCGGCCCGCGCCGCTCTCTGCCCCGACAGGTTCCCGGCCGATGGGTTCCTGCTCCTGGCCCTGCTTCTCTACGCGCCCGTGGGGCTCTGCCTGCTCATCGTGCGACTCTTTATCGGTGTCCACGTGTTCCTGGTCAGCTGCGCCCTGCCCGACAGCGTCCTGCGCCGGTGCGTGAGCCGGGGGGGCCCGGCTGCTGCCCGGTGTGGGTGGGAGGCGGGAGGGCGGCCCCGGCCTCTTGGCGTCCCGGTTGAGGCCTTCAGCACTTGTGCTTAGGAGCCATGGAGGTGCCACCTCTGCCAAGCCCAGAGCTGGCAGTCGCCTCTGCAGTGCTCAGGGACTGGTCTGGAGTGTGTGGATCAGCTGGGTGTGCTGCTCAGGAGTTCTGTGGGCACTTGCTGCCCGATATTCCAGTCCTGGCTGCAGCCCCCCAACAATTCCTGCCCCGGATGAATTGTTTCCATTTGGCACCAGTGTTCTTTGTCTAGCAACAGAATTCCCAATTTCCTGCCTGTGGGTGTGTCAGCCAGCTGCAACTCTGATGGCAGGACTTGAGGCAGGCCCTTGTCCCGCTCCCAGGTTTATTGTCCGTGTGATGTGCTCTGTGCTGGGGTTGCTGGTGCGGCAGAACGACCCACGGCTGCGCGGGACTGGTGCCAGGGTCTTCATCGCCAACCACATCACCCCCTTTGACCACAATGTCATCAGCCTGCTCACCTCCTGCAACACGGTGAGGGCGCAGGGTGGGGAGAGGAGGGGCGGGATGCCTCCCTGAGGGCAGGGCATGGGCAGTTCTGCCTGAATTTGGTGTTGATGTGGTCACAGAATCACAGGATGTTCACAGCTGAACGGACCTTAAAACCGATCCAGTGCCACCCCCTGCCATGGACAGGGACAATCTTCCGTTATCCCAAATTGCTCCAAGCCCCATCCAGCCTGGCCTTAGACACTTCCAGGGATCCAGGGGCAGCCACAGCTTCTCTGGGCAACCCGTGCTAGGACCTCACCACCCTCACAGGAAAGAGTTTTTTCCTAATATCCAGAGTAAATTTCCCTTTTTTCAGTTGTACCCATTACTCATTGTCCTGTCACTCCAGTTCCTGACACAGAGTCCCTCTCTAGCTTCCCTTTAGGCCCCTTCAGGTCCTGGAAGGATCTCCAGTTTTGAGTTAGTAAGCCAAGACTGCACAAGCCTTGAGGTGTTTTCTATTGCTCAGTATCTCTCTTGGACTCTGCATGAAAAAACGTAGCAGGGTGAGGAGGAGCGGGAGTAGTTACAGTGGGTGTTGATTTTGGTAGAAGGATGGGTAGATTACAGCAGCACTTTCCTTCTTTGGCCTTCTGGATCATGGGAGCAGGGACAGGGCTGGTTGTGGGGTTTCCCGCAGCACTGGGTGCTGTTTCAGGGTGGGCACCTGGGTGCACGGGGAGTGCTGAGGGAGCTGCGTGTCTATGGTGCTCAAGCTGTTCTGGGTTGTCCCTACTGTCCTGTAACATTCCTTGTGTGTGGAGTTCCTGAGTCAGCAGGTTCCGGGTGGATCCCATGTCCTGCACAGTCATTGACTGACCCAGAGAGGAGTGACTCTGGAAGCAGCATGTGTCCAGCCAAGTGTGTCAGGGATTGCTGGAGAGAACACAGGGAACAATGCAGGGAGCAGTCTGTGTTTCTGGCAGGCAGGGCACAGTCTGAACTGGAGGTTTGGAACCTCGTTCCTATGGTGTTGGGGCTAGAGCAGGTCCTGAGGCTTGGCAGTGACACGTTCTCTGCCACCAGTGTTGGCAGCTCCCAGGTATTCCTCAGCCCCAGAGGGGTTTTTGCTGATGAGCAGGAACTTTGTCACCTGGGAAGGTGACCTGGAGGGCTGGGCAGGGCAGTTTCCTCCTCACTCCTGTTTTTCCTGCAGCCTGCACTGAACGGTGCCCCAGGGTTCATCTGCTGGTCCAGGGGATTCATGGAGCTGGGAGTGATGAGCAGCAGGGCAGAGCTGGTGGATTCCCTGAAGGAGTACTCGTCTCACCGAGAGAACCCACCGCTGCTGCTGTTCCCAGAGGAGGTGGCCACCAATGGCCGGGCTGGGCTGCTCCGCTTCAGGTGCGGGAATTCCCATGGTGGGGTGGCTCCAGAGAGCAGGAATTCCTGTGTTGGTGTGGGTGGAGATGGCTTCAGTGAGTGGGAATACCCATGGCTGGGTGGCTGGTGATGGCTCTGGGGAGGTGGCCTTACAGTGAGGTGGCGCCATGGTCATTCACTGCAGAATTCCTCCCTTCCAGCTCCTGGCCCTTCTCCATCCTGGATGTGGTCCAGCCCGTTGCCCTGCAGGTCCGGAGGCCATTGGTGGCTGTGGTGAGTCAGGAAAGCAGGGATGGGGTGAGGGGTGGATGCTGTACCAGGCTCTGGGTGCTGCTGTTCATCCTGTTCCTGCTCTGGAGCCTGTGATGTGGCCTGGCCTTGTGTCCTGGCACCCTGGGTCCAGCTGCTCAGAGCTGGAGTTCCCAAGTGCCTTTCCCAGGAACTTGACCCAGTCAGGACTCCCCTAGTTATACTGGCCGATGTAACAAGTGTTTGGGGGCCCAGCTGGCTGTCACTGTCCCTCTGGCTTCCGTGGCCAGGACTGTGTCCTCTCCTCGTGGTGAGCTGCCCACTGTGAAAGACCAGCTCCTGCCTTCGGAGCAGGGCTGATGTGCCAAAGGTTGTGCAGGCCTCTAGAGGCTCCTGAGCTTGTTCCCCAGGCACAGCCCCAGGGATGTGGTGCAAGAGCAGACAAGGGGCAAAGTTCACAATGGCAGTGCTGCAGAAGCGTTTGCAGGGAGACTGGTCTCAGTGAGGCTTTGCTGAACTTCTTATTTCTTGATGTGAGTTATGGATCTGCTTGGTTAAAAGACACTGAACTGTTATATTTGTCTGACGCTTGAGTTGGTTCTCTGTTATCCGTCTCTTTAGGACAGCAGGGTGCAATGGACAGAGTTAAAGGCACTTCCCAGCAGGTCGTAGAATGTGGTGCCCACACTAAGGCAGCAGCAGGTGTTTGAGGGTGAGACTGCCAGAAATTTGTGTTCCCACCGTGCTGACTGGGGCTTTGGCAGCACTGAGGTTCCCAGTGGTGAGGCTCAGGATAGTGAGTGGCAGAATCCATGTAATCAACTGATCCAGTGGCCATGGAAAGCTGCCAGTCGTGGCTGTCACTCGTGGGTCTGCTGTGTCTGTGGGGCACAGCAAAGGAATCCCTAGCAGAGTGAAGAGTCAGCTGGATATGTGCAGGGATGGGAACTGTGGGAACACTTAGTGAAGCTTTGGTCACTCCTGCCAGGACAGGGGGGCTGAGGCAGAGTTCAGCGAGGCCACAGGCGTGAGGAGAACCCGGAGAGCAGCACTTGTAGGCACTCGATTCAGCTCCGCAGAGAGGAGATAGGGAGGCTGTAGGGGCTGTGCATAGATAGCTGTGGGATGAGTGTGGAGGTTCTGTGGGTGGTTGTGGGATGGCTGTGGGTGAGTGGCCATGGGAAGCTGTGGGTGGCTGCTGCGCTCTGGGGACGAGGCTTAGGAGTGGAGAATTGTTGTTTTGCTGTGACAATGCCCACAGCAGCCTCTGCAAGGGCTGGGACTGAATCCTGGTACTGCATAGGTTCAGTTCTGGGTGAAGATGCAGATTTCCAGCAGTGAGAATACATTTCTGGGATGTAAAGTATTGAGAGATATGGGAGAGCTCGCCTGTTCTGGATGGTTTATAAGGAATATTTTGTGCTTTTTTGGATTTGGCTCCTCTGAGAAATTCTGAGACGTGATAAGTTGTGTTTTTGTCTGTGCATTCCTTCCTTCATGCATGTCAGGGAGAACTGACATGCAGATCTCTGTGAATGTGCTGGCTACGGTCACTTCTTGGCTCAGGTTTTATCTCCAGAGGCTGAGCAGGACTTTGTACTTTCTGTACATTGGCTGAGTAAATTTTGCTGGATGTCTGGTGTGATTTTTAAACCACCAGAAACTTTGAGAACCAGAGATGTGATACTTCAAATGGTTGAATCAGTGCTTTACAGAAAGCTTTCTTACAGACTTGTATAATAGATATATATCAGACACTGGGCTGAGCAAACTGCCAAATTTGGGATTAAGAAGGAATTTTCTCCAGCATTGGTTGCCTGGAATGGTGCACAAGTGTGTTATTCTGTGGCACAGGCAGTGTAACTGAAATCTGGCTGTGGACATCACTACAGGCATTTGGATTTGGGTTTCTGAGATGTGTTTGCCCAGGAGATGTGATTTCTCTGATACCCCCGTAGCTGAGCTTTGTGGGCTTTTCCCAATTACAGCTTCTCTTCCCAGGGTGTGGGACAACCTAGGCACGAGCCTGTCTGAGAATCACAGAATCACTGGGGTGGGGAAAAAACCTCTGAGATCCCCAAGTCCAACCATTGCCCCAGCACTGCCAAGGCCACCACTGACCATGTGCCACATCTAACATCTGGCTGTTAAATCCTCCCAGGGATATGGACTCCACCACTGCCCTGGGCAGCCCTTTCTAGGAGGAATTTTCCCAATATCCAACCTAACCCTCCCCTGGCACATCTTGAGACTGTTTGCTTTGTCTTGTCACTTGGTCCCTGGGAGAGCTTATGGGAGTTGGGACATTACCAGTGGTTGTTCCCATCAGAATGAGGAAGGATTGTTTATGGTTCTGAGGAAGTGTTAGTAGGTCTTCAGGCAGTTTTGGTGCTTTCTAGAGGCACAGTCTAGCAGGGAATGTGGGGATACTGAGGAAAAGCCTTGCTACTGTCTTAGTGGGAGGAAAAGGTGACTGGGAACAGTGAAAACTGGTGATGACTAATGGTGAAGCTGCCCTGGGCGCTTCCCTGTGTTTGCTGAGTTTGCTGTTCCTACTTTCCCAGTTCTCCACCTCTGCCTACGTATCCACAACTCGCTGCCTGCTAGCCTACCCGGTGGAGCCCAGGCCAGCTTCTGTTTGTGTGTGTAATCTCACTGTGCTCTCTTCCCCAGAGCGTGGCTGACTCCTCCTGGATCACAGAGCTGCTCTGGACCTTCTTTGTTCCCTTCACAGTATATCAAGTAAGGTACTACGTCTCTCTCTTCCGTTTGGGGCAAGGTTGGGGTTGGGCAGGGCCCCGGCGTTGTTGTGGCAGTAAGAGATTCCTTAGTCTGTGCTGCTGGCATCCTCCCCAGGTGCCACAGCAGGGCTGTGGGTGGCACCATTTGGGTCTGGCCAGGTCCATCTCCTGATGTGGAGAGGACTTCTGGCTCCTGTACTATGCTGGGAAAGAAAACTCTCAGTCTCTTCAGGCTTTTAGGTCAAGTTTCTGGGTATATTTTTAAAGCTGCTCTACAGTGATTATTCCAGGGCTGTTCAGAGTGGTGGTGATTCCCTCAGGCAGCGCCAGCCTCCAGGATCTGTCTGTCCCTGCAATTCCACAGGAGTTGCAGGGGTAGTCAAGGGAGATGGTGCAGGCGTTGTCCGGGGCCCAGAAGAGCCCAGGCTAGCTGAGTAGCTTAGGTGTAATAAGGATTCCTAGACAGTGGAAGGGGCTTGGAGTCAAATGCAGGGATTGAGGTATTTCAGCAAAGAAAAGCCTTGTGCTGCAGCTTTCCCTGGCTGTATCTGCCTGGAGTCTGGGTGACCTATTTTCTACTCCTGTGTAAATGGCCATGGCTCCTCACTGGGGCCTTTCTGGGAAGTGTAGGAGATCCTTCACATGTTATATGTGAGGGCTAACAGAACTCTGGCAAGCCAGTTCTGTCTCCTGAGCTGAGCCACGCATTGGGTTTGGGAATGGGTGTTGGGGTTTGATGCTTTGGTGGGAAGAGGGGAGCAGGGAGCATGGAGCATGGTGTGCCCAGCACGACTGTTTTTAGCAGGTCTGTCTCCAGGTGCTGTTCCCAGCAAGGTGGGCCCCAAGGGCTGTTCTTGGCAGGGCTGGCTCCAAGGGCTGCTCCTGATAGGGCTGGCTCCATGTGCTGTTGTTCCCACTCAGGTGGATGCCGTCTGTCCCCAAGCGAGTGGACGAGGCGAGTGAGGACTTTGCGCTCCGAGTTCAGGAGGTACGTAAGAGAGTGACATGGGACAGTGCTGTAGGACTGGTGCAGTTGAGGATGGGCACAGAGGACAGCAGGATGCAGGAAGAGTTGCAGAGGGCATTTCTGGATATGTTTGTGTGATGAGAGCACTGGCCTGCATTTATTGCCCCTTAGAGGTACTCAGTTTTTCCATGGCCTTTTTGCCACCCCCCACTGAGCATTTCTGCAGTTATCATGGCTCTCTCCATCTAGTTCAAACCTTTCACTCCCTTTTCATAATACCACAAATCAAATAAAGAAATTGTTTCTCCAGCCTTCCCATATGTGCTAGGTATTTCACAGCTCCTGTACCAAAGATCTTGTATCTCCCTGTCAGCCTGTTTTGGCAGGATGTTACTACTGCTCCTGTTCCTTCATGTGCTCCCTACAACACTGCGATGCATCCCTGAGACCCTGGAGAAACCAGTTCCCAGCCCTCTTGCCTCCGCTGTAGCTCTGTGCAGGCCTGTGCCCCATCATGCTCCCTGGCATGGAGGGGCTACTTGGACTTTGCATGTGTGTCCTGTATGTGTGACTCCTGTCTGTGTTCCACAGCTCTTGGCCATGGAGCTGGGTGTGGTATCCACACGGATCACCGCCGCTGACAGGACCGAGCACATGAAGAGGCTGCGGCATACGTCACGGCTGCCCTTTGTTCCAGGTGGGTGTCCAGGGGCAGTCCTGGCTATGGAGTCCTGGGGTGTCCTGGCTACGGAACTGTCATCTGGGTTTTACCTTTGGGGGGGCCTCAGTCTGCTTCTCAGTGACTTGTGCGTGAAGGGGGAGGAAGAGGAGGAGGAATGTCGGGGCACTCCCTGGGAGAGGGGCTGCCTGTGTGCTCTGGGCTGGGGGCTGTACCTGGCCGGGGTGGAGGGAGGGGCCCATGCTCCTGGATATGGACACAGTGGGCATGGGCAGGGGGTCCAACTTTCATGTCACACCAGTTCATACCAAGGTGGGGCTGGCGCAGCTGACAGGCCTGTAGTCCCACTTCTGTGCCCACTGTTCTTTCTCCTGCAGCTTTGAGCCAGCACTTGGCAGTCCAGCCCAGATTGCCCCCCAGCCTGCCCAGGGGTGCTCCTGAGGACATGCAAGTTGTGGCCATGGCACAGCAGGTCAAAGAGGTGCTGCCTCACGTGCCCCTAGAGGTCATCAGGACAGACCTGGGTGAGCAGTGCTGGGGTGTCAGCAGAGGTGCGGGGGCACCTTCTGTGGTCTGTGGGGACCTGAAAGGAGAAACTTTGTGCTGCACTGGAGCGCAATGGCTCCAGTGCAGGATGGAGTCCTGATCTCTTAAGAAATCTCTTTGTCCTGTCCCCACAGCCCAAACCAATTGTGTGGACACCACAATTGCCAACTTACTGGAGGGTAGAGTTGCCTTCTTCCCTGAGAGTCAGGAGCCTGGTACTGACCTGCCTGCCCTGTCTACCTCCCAGGCTGCAGCTGCTTCTGGTATCCAGGGCTCCGTGGCTGCACCTTCTGCCAAGGTACTGTGGAGTTTTTTGTCTCCCTGATCTGGTGGCTCCTGTTCAGGACTAGCCAGGAGCACAGAACTCTGAAGTACCATGCCAGGGACTTCCAGAGCCAAGGAGGCTCCTGCTTTGTCTGCCTGCTGACAGCTCCTATGCTTTCTCTTCCAGACGGCTACAAAGCAATTTGCAAAGTCCCCTGTGGAACGTCACCTGTCCTTGCAGGAGCGGAAACATGCCTTGTATGACTATGCCAGGAGGTGAGAACCCTCCCCATGCCTCCCCCTTCTAGAGCCCCTACACTCCCCTTGCCCAAGCCCTGGCCCCAACAGCACCTGAGATGCTCCAGGCTCTGCCAACAGGGTGGTCCCCAGCCCAGGGCTGAAGTAGCAGGGACAGATGATTTGTCTGTCACCTTTCCAAGAGCATTCCTGGGAAGTGCTCTGCACTGCTGCCAGGCCGCTGGTTTTGGGGGCTCAGGGGTTGGAGCTGTTTGCCAGAAACACTGAGGAACAGAGCTCAGCATAACACGCCTCGCAGGGCCCCACAACATGACTCTTGTCTCTGGCTGACAGAATCCCCTGTGGGACTGGGTTTCTCTGGGGTCACACTGGTGCCATGGCACCCGTGTGGGCAGGACATTCCTGTTTGGCACCACGGACAGTGCAGTTGACTCTTTGTGTGAGGGAACAGGGAGCAACCTGTGCAGGGCTTTGATGAGGCAGATCCTAGAACAAGTGGCCAGTTCAGGTGACTGGGTGTTGTTTTAGAAGGGTACAGAGAACTGAGGATGAGTTTGAGGGGAAGTGTGCCCTGGGCTTTTTTGGGCACTGAATGGCCAGGGCTGTCCTGAGGAAACCATTCGGTCAGGTAACCCTGACTGGGAAACCTCATCCTGACAGCCAGGCAGGGACCTGCTGGGGAGCAGGAGCCAGTGCAGGCAGTCCTGTAGCCCCTCTTGCAGCCCTTGCTCAGTCTGAGCTCTGTTGAGCTTGTCCCCAGCAGGGACTGTATCTGTCCCTTGGCTCTCTTGGAGCAGCTCCAGCTGCTGTCACCCCATTTCCACGGGCTCCAGGCAAGCTTGGAACAGAACTGGGGCCAAGCAGAGCCAGCATGCAGCCGGGGTGCCCCGGCCCCAGGGCACAGCAGTGTGAGGGTCACACCGCTGCCTGGCCCTTTGTCCCCCGTCCCGGCCCCTCCCCGGGCACGTTCGCGGGGGACACTCGGGCGGTGCCGGGGCGGTGGTGTCTGAGGGCGCTGTCTCCCGCAGGCGGTTTGCCGAGAAGCACGGCGCGGCAAGGGCTGGCGGCACTCTCTAAGCGGACCGGGTCAGCGGCGGCCCGTGACCGGAGCCCGTGACCGGAGCCCCTGCCCGTACCGGGGCGGCACCGGGGGCGGGCGGGCCCTGCGCGCGCGGGGCGGGGCGCCCCCTGGCGGCGGAAATAAACGGCGGCAGCGTCCGGCGCGGCTCGGGCTGTGGCGGGGCCGGGGGCGGGGCCGGGGGCGGGGGAGGGATCGGGGGCGGGGCCTGCCCGGCGCCGTGCGGGCCCGCACGCGCCGCGGTCGCCGCCTGCTCGCGCGCCGCACGTAGGCGCCGCTTAAAGGGGCAACGCGGCAGGGGCGCCGCCCTCGCGTCCGGGCGGGCTGCGGCCCGCGGGCGGAGCCGGGGCCGCTTTAAGAGACGGTCGCCCGGTGCCGGTGGCTTTATTTACATGGGGACTCGCGGGCGTCACGTGACTGTGCACGGCGGGGGCAGCGCGCGGAGCACCCGCGGGACCATGGCGGGAACCGGCGACGACGGTCCGGGGGTGGGACCCGGGCGGGCCGGGGGGGACTGGGGGGCACCGGGAGTTCGGGACAGTGGGGGACCCGGGGGGTCAGCGGGGTTTGGAACACTGGGGAGCCTGGGGGTCCCAGCGGGAGTGTCGCGCACACGTGGAGGTCTGAGCTGAAGTGCACCGGGGTTGGGGGTGGGTGAGGGGGGGGTCTCGGGCTGAAGTACTGTAGGGGCTAACGTGCACCGGGGACCGGGTCAGTGGGGAGCCCGGGGGTCTCGGGCAGGCTGGTATGCACCGGGGGCTGGGTCAGTGGGGGACTCAGGGGGTGATGAGCATTGCAAAGGCCAGGGCAGAGGCAGGCAGGGGTACCGAGGGAGGAGGGCACGCCGAGGAGTAACCCTGGGGTGCATGGGACATCCTGGGTCGGGAACCAGGCTTGGTGGTCTCTGGGCAAGGGGTGTGGGCTGTGCCAGGGAGGGTGACTGGGTGGGACAAGCGTGCGGGGGTGAGCCCGGGGCAGTGCAGGGGCTGATGGCCCCTCCAGGCTCCTGGGTGGAGCTGCGGTGTGGCACAGGCTGCCCTGAGCCCGAGCTGGCGCCCTCGCCGTTCTGCCACGCGGATGTGGAGCAGATGCTGCTGGAAGCCCAGCTGGAGACCGAGAGCGGGGATGGGTGAGTTCTGGAGGAGGAGCTGGGCCCTGAAGCCCTGCCAGGCTGGGCTGGGCTGGTCTTGGTGACTGAGGGTTCTTTTTGCAGTGCCCTGCTCATGCTGGGCACTCCAGCCTGGGATGACAATGGAGCCAGCCAGGTGAGCGACCAGCCAGGGAAGAGCGAGGTGCTGCCTGCACACAGCCAGCCCCTGCTGGGCTGCCCCCACCCTCGGCAGGTAAGGGAGCTGTCCCTCACCCTGCCCTGCCACACCCCCAGGCCCTACTCCAACCTGCTGTGTGTCTCTTTCCAGTGGGATGTGCCGGAGGAAACCAAGCAGAGACAGCGATGCCTGCCAGCATCTCTGGGCTGGGCCTGTACCCGCTGCCCTCGGTACCTGTCTCCAAAGTAAGTCCTGTCCTCCCCACCAGCATGTCCTGCTGTCCCTATGCCCCCATTAACCATACACTTTTCCTAGGGAATTTGCCTTTGTGTGCTCCCCCCAGCCTGTGCTGTGGAGCCTGCAGGGAAGTGCAGTGGGGAGGAAGAAGAAACTTTTCAGTTCAGAGCTGCTGCTGCTCTTCATCCCCTCGCTGCTGCTTAGTCACCTGCTGACCCTGGGGCTGGGGTGAGTGGTGGGGGAATTGTCTCACCCTGGGATAGGGTGAGTCTCTGGGGGGATCTCACCTTGGGGCTGGGGTAATTGGGGGTCTCACCCATGCTGCTGAGGGACCAGCCCTGGGAATGTAGACAGGGTGGGCCTACAAATGGGTGTCTGTCAGCTGCTCTCTGGGGTTTGCTGCTGCCCTGATCCAGAGGACTGTCCCCACAGGAAGCTGTTGGAGGGTGAAATCATCTTTGATTTGGGTTGGTCATCCTTGGGTGCTGTCCTGCACCACTCCTCCCAGCCACCGCGGCAGTTTGCTGCTGTCTCCCCTTACTCCTGCTTTTCTGGGGCCCAGCAGGCTGTCCCTGTGCTGATGCCTCACAGTCACTCTCTCCAATCCAGGATCTACATTGGGAAGCGCCTGGCAGCCTCCTCAGCCAACCCCCTGTGAGGAGCCAGGTCAGTGCCTGCTGCCCTGCTCAGTGCGCGGGGGGAGCCCAGCACCAGCACAGCCTGACCACTCCCAGGCTCTGTGTTTGTGGCACGAGGCGCCATCTCCCTGTGTACCTCCCGTAGCCCCCGCCTTGGGAGCTGATCCCCCTCTCCCACATAGACAGGAACCTGCTGACAGTAGCTCCCAGCTGCAGGCAGCCCCGCTCCTCCCCAGCCCCTCGTTACAGGTCCAGGTCCCCTGTAACAGACTGTAAATACAACTGAGCCCATGTGAATAAAGAGCCCTGTGCCAGCTTGGGGGCCCAGCAGTGAGTCCTGTCCCTGTGCCCAGCTGGTACAGCCGGGCTTGGGGAGTGACTGTTGGGCTCCTGGGGGGCCTTCTCTGCTGCAGGAGGGTGAGTCCCTGTGCTTCAGGGTGCTGGGTGGTGCTGGCTGGGAATGGGCCCCTGGGTGGGTTTGGGCGAGCAGGGGGAGGTGCTGGGGCTCACAGGGGTGCTCAGCTCCACACAGGTGCCAGCTGATGCATTTGCCCTTTATTAACTGTGGCTGTGGGCTGGTGTGGCAGGGTCTGAGTGCAGCTGGTCAAGGCAGCAGCACCTGCCTGGTGCATGTGCCAAGCGTGGCCAGGAGAGGTGGGACTTCAGAGCAAGTTGCCCAGACCCACATGCACACTCAGCTGGTGCCCTGCACACCTAGCTGGCTCCTGTGCAGGTTCCAGCAGCTGGGCCGGGAGTGTGTCCCAATGCTGCAGGATGGGGTGGACGGATGAGGGACAGGATCTGCCCCTGGAGTGGGGAGCAGGATGGGAGGAAATTGCTCAGAAATGCTGCTGAAAAGGTGGCTGGTTCTTTGCCTATGGTGTGGTCCAGGGACAGTTCAGATGGAGAGAGGGGTGTCCTCATGGGCATCGTGGATGCACAGCTGTGGGGGTTGTGTGGGTGGGACTTAGCACAGAGTCCTGACACAGGCTGGAGCAGAACTGCACCTGAGCAGGAAGTTGAGGGCTGGTAAGGCAGGGAAGCATCCAGAGGCTGGTGGGTCCCAGCCCCAGGGGGCACCTGGAGGGTGGCAATAGCCAGAGTCGGCAGGACACAGGGTGGCAGTGCCAGGTGCCACCCTGGGTGTTGGGTCCACAGGGATTCCAAGGCTGCACGGGATGCTTCAGGTGTCAATGCTGTGAGGGTGGTCCAGCAGGTGAGGGTCAAGGAGGGCCATGGGTCTAGCAGCCAGCTTGGGCAGAGGGGCATCGTGGGCAGGGGTGACACTGGGTCAGAGCTGTGACATTCGCTTGGACTTAGGTAGCGGCAACAGCGGTGACTTGAGGCCTCTGCTCCCATCCCCTGTTGGGGATGTGGAGGTCTGTGAGTAGAGAGACATGTTATGGGCGGGTGGGGGACTGGGGGCTGGGGCCACCCGGTACCTTCCCTCCAGTACCTTCCCTCCAGCTGTGGTGTTGCTCTGCTCCAAGAACGTCTCATACACTGCAGGGCTGATCTTGCGGGGCAGCGGTGGGACCTTACTGGCACTTTTCACGCGGCCACCAAAGCCAGTGGGAGACAGGGGCAGCCCTGTGCAGGCAGAGGAGGTGGGCTGGGGGACCCATGGGACCTGTCAGTGTGCCTGGGGTTGTCAGTTTGCAGGGTCACAGGGCTGTTGGGGCCAGTGCACCTGCCTGCAGGAGTGTGGGGGCCTGGACAGCAGAGCCAGGGTACCATGAGATGTGAGCCCAGCCAGGAGTTGGGGCTGGCTCCCACCGGGAGCTGCTCTCAGCACCAAGACCCAGCAGCACAAAGTTCAGGATCCACGGCCACAGCCCCATGGGGAGATTTGGTGGAGGATGTGCCTGTGCCACCATGCAGATGGGGGTAGGGGGTGAGGGTGTCTGTGCTGGGGTGCAGAGCTGGGGGTGCTGGGCGGGGCACAGCCCTGTTCATGGGACTGTTGGGGCTCGGGAAGGTGCCCCCCGAGCCATGCTGGGGTGAGAAGTACCTGCAGCACTGTGCTGAGCACTGGCAGCGGCTCGAATTGGCAGGGGCTGTTTGGTGTCAGAACTGCCCAGGCTTCTCTCATTTATGTTGTGGAACGATCTCCGCTTCTCATCCTGGGACACACAGGGGAGGCTCAGCACCTCACAGGGCCAGGCTGGATGGCAGCCCCTGCAATCTTGCGTCTCCAGCCTTGGAACCCTCCAACTGCAGCTCCTGCCCTCCCTGCAGCAGAGGCTGCCACCAGCCTCCTGAGGGGTCCCATTGGGGCTGAAGTCTGGAGCTGCCAGCTGGATGAAACAGGACACCCAGGAAAGTGCAAGGGGGGGCTGGGGGAGGCACCAGGACTGTGCTGAGCATCACCTTGGGCTCTGGCAGCTCTGAGATGGACTGGCGCACATCCTGCCACCGGGACCCGAAGAGGGAGCTGGAGCGGTTCTCCCTGCGCTCGTTCCTGCGGTACTCACTCTCAGAGGTGGGGGGGGCAGGCTTCTCGGTTGGGGATGCCTCTGTGCTGTGGATCAACTGGTGCAGGTGAGGGGCAGGGGGTGACAGGGAAAGGAGGCGCAGTGCTGCACCATGGGCCAGCTAGAGCATCGCTGGGAGTGGTCGCTTTCAGCCAGGCACCAGCACTCTACAGCAGAGCTCAGCAGGGAATATTTGAGGGGGGACCAGTGCACATGACTGAGGTGACAGTGGTGTCCAGGTGAGTCTGGGGGATGCACACGGGGTGTCTCTCCTCCGTGGCCCCCATGAGGACAGGGCCACTGTGGTGACATGGGCAGGTAGACCCCTGAGATTTGCTTGACATAAAGGGAAGGCAAGAGGGCAGAGGACTGGGCAGGTGGGTGAGAAGCACCTGGGGCAGAGCAGAGTGAGAAGGCTCAGCAGGGAGGGGGGTGAGGTTAGTGAGAGCAAGTAGCCACCACTCTCCACCACAGCACTTGCCTGGCTCCAGCATGGCTCTGCCAGTCACAGTCAGGTCCCCAGGCCATGGACCGGGGTCGTCCACTCCGCTTGTCCTCAAAGAAGATCTGAAAGCACAGGAAGTCTGAGATACAGCCGGGAGCCATGAGAGGGCAGAGCCACTTGATCCTTCCCTGGGCTCAGCCAGGGCCAGCAGTGCCCTCTCTGACTGGTCCTGCTTCTGTGTCAGTGCCAGGCATCCCATGGCAGTGCTGTGGCCCCTCCTGAGGCGGGCCTGAGGTCCCCCATGCACAATACCTCTCACCCTGTTCCTGCCCCAGCTGCAACCCCATCCGGCTTCTCCCTGCTGCCCCACACCTGCCTTGGTTTGTCCAGTGTCACCCTGCAGTGCCATGCACTGCCCATGCCCCCCAGAAGTGCCTGCCCTGTGCCTGCTGCCCTGGCACTCACCATGTGCCGCACCCCATACTGGCTCTCCACCTTGGCCCGCAGCTGCTCAAAGCACTGCTCCATGCGCTCGTGGAAGGGACGCAGATCCTCTGTCACCTTCTGCCCATGGATCCGGATCCCCTCTGCCAGCAGTGGCGTCTGTGGGAGAATGGGCACAGGTCCCCCTGGGCTTGTGGGACCCCCTGGGATGGGAACACTGGGCACTCTGGGGCAGCTGTCCCTGCTGGAGGGATACTGTGCCTGTACCTGCCAGGCAATCAGGTCCTTCAGCTTCTCGATGTTCCCTGTGTCCTTAGGATGCTCTTGCAGGTAGGACTCCTGGAAAAAGGCCTGCAAGGACCCCTTTCAGTTCCACTGCCAGGCTGGCCCAGCTCCACATAGGCTGGGGATGGCAGAGCAGTGCCAGTGCTTGTGACCACCAGCTCCAGGCATGCCTGGCTGGCCCCAGTGCAGCCCCTGCGTGTCCTCACCGACTCATACTTGGCAAAGCCACCCATGACAGCAGGGTCCACAATGCCATTGAGCAGCATGGAGAGTGGGTTGATAGGCAGGCTGGGGTTGTTCTGGTGCCGGTTGATCTCGCTCATGATTTTCTCATTGGTTTTCACCATGGTCTCAATGGCATTTTCCAGGGGGGAGATGATGGTCTGTGTGCACAGAGGGGGAGGTCAGCACCTGCTGTCCCAGCCACCTGCCCCTCCTGGTTAGGGCTGGCAGGGTGGACTCCCCTTAGACCCACAGGAGGAACCCCCAGGGCTGCACATCTCACTCCATGAAGTCCCTCAGACCCTTGGCACTGGGTGCCTGGGGCTGAGCCAGGGGTTCACAGGGATGTGCTGGCCAAGCTGGTCCCTGCTCCCAGAACAGGCTGCTGCAAGGTCAGTCCTGTGGGCATGAGTCTGCACTGATTTACAGGAAACCTGGGTAACCATCGGTGTCACTTCGGGCGTCCAGCTGTACAGCAGTGGGGTACGCAGCCCAAGCACCATGGCAGAGATGCATGTGCGGTGCTCATACAGCCACATATCCCTGTGCCCACAGCATCCTATGACAGCCCAGACAGGGCAACCTGTGACAGCCCATTAGGGCACACCACATTTCCATTGCTGTGGCTCCAGACTCCCTGGGCATTGGCCGAGCACCCCCCCCCCGTCAGAGGCACAAAGCCCACGCACGGAGCCCTGTCAGCAGCTGCTAACACTCCTTCAACCTCTGCTGCTCCCCACACGTGGTCACTTGCCCACAAAGGAGATGTGTGTTCCAGTGGTCCAGCCATGCAAACCTGTCACTGTGTTGGTGCTGCAAGCACCAGCAGATGGAGGACAGCTGTGCCTGGAGTCACTGGAGGTCTCTGTGTCCTATGTCAGCAGAGAAACTCTTTCCCATGGCCTGGCACAGCAATCCCACCTGGAAATTGGCCCTGGCCCTGGGGCGGGGGTGCCAAGGCAATGCTAAAGGAGGGGGGCGGTCACGGAAGCAAATTGGGAACTGCAGGGTCTTGGGGTTTGAGCACTGGCTGAGTCGGGTCTGCGCCAAGAGCAGGGACTGATGGGGTGTGAGAACCAGGGCAGGGACTTAGGTGGGCATGAGCAGGACATGCTCCCCATGCCCTGGCTCCAGCTTCTGGCAGGGCTGGGGGCAGTGCTCCCCCCAAGCCTACTCCTCACCGTGTTAGTGGCAGTCACGGCAAACCAGCGCAGGATGCCAGGCAGGGGATAGGCTGTTATGAAGGTTGTCCGCTCGATCCACATGTTCTGTTGGAAGGGCAGCAGTCACCCACCGCCCTCCTTACACCACCTTGGGTCACCTCTGTGCAGTGGTGGGGGTTCCCACCTCCCTTTTTCATAGGCCCAGGATCACCAACCACCACCTCCCTTCCAGGACCAGAGATCCCCTGTCTCTTCTCTGGTTCCTGGCTCCTTGCAGGGCTCCCCCAGCTCTCCCATCCTTCCTGGTCTGGGGTCCCAGCAGCCCCTTCCAGCACTCACTGCAAATTCATTGTCGGGATCTTTCGGGCCGCTCTTGAAGGGCCGTGAGTAGCTGAACTGCTGGACATGGTTGGCTTTGTAGAAGCTGTGGGGAGGGAAGGGGCAGAGATGAGAGAGGAATCCTACTGTGTCCCACCTACAGGAAGCAGGGGGGAGGCTCCCTGTGCTCTGCCCTACACTGGACACTCACTTGGTGATCTGCTCCGGGATGCTTCGGCCCTTGAGCCGGATCTTGGCTTCCTCCACTGGCTGCACAGTGAAGCACTGGATGTCTGCGGGAGTGAAGGAGCCATGGGTACTAGAGGGGGACAGGACTGTGGGGAGAGGGGTTCTAGGGCCTGGAGGGGTGAACTGAGGGACTGCAGGAATCCCCACATGGGGAGTGATGGACAAGGACCGAGCTGCCCTCCCAGCCCTGTCCCTGTGTGCAGAGGATACACTGCCCTGGAGAGCCTGTGATGTCCTGCCCGGGGGTGGATGTGCTCTTCAGCTTCTCAGCGTTGGGGAAGGGGCTCAGCAGCTGCATCTCAAAGTCCTCACGGCGCTCGTACTCCTTCCCCCGGTAGATGAAGACTCTGTTCTGCAGGGGAGGAAGGTGGCAGCTTATCCCAATGCCATGGAGAAGGGCCAGGGAGCCCTCAGGCTGTGCACCAGTCAGCACCAGGGCACTCCTGAGACTGAGACCTCTGCCAAGCAGGAGACCACCCCTCTAGAAAAAAATATCTCCCCAAACTCAGCAACTGGAGGAGAAATAAACAAAGGCACGTGAAGAATCAGAATTTTTGCCAGCCAAGATAGTGTCACTAAGGGCAAATCCTTGGCTTCTGCAAGGGAGTGATGTGACAGCATGGGTGGATGAGGCGAGAGTGACTGGACTTGTGCAAACCATCTCTGTACCCAGGGCACCCTTTTCTCCTGACTGGACAGGAATGGATGGGAGAGACCATTGGTGAGTAAAGAATGGGCTGGATGGTAACACTCAAAGAGTTGTAGTCAACAGCTCCACATCCAGGTGGAGACCAGTGAGGAGTGGGGTTCTTTGGCTATGGAGGTGGCAGGCATGGAGCTCCTGGCCCAGCTTACCCGGAGGAAGGTGGGGAATCCCTGCCCGTAGTACCCCACTGCAAAGTAGTCCGGGCTGGGCCGCAGCACCTTCAGGATCTTCTCGTAGAACTTGGCTTCCTGCTGCTGCAGGGGAGAGGAGCAGGATGGGAACAGGATGCAGCCCTGCACACCTCCCACCCCCCAGATGATCCCCACTATCCTGCCCTGCCAGCAGCATCCCCGATCCCAGCTGGGCACCCACCAGAATGTCACTCAGCATTTCGTAGTCGAAGACATGGCTCTCATACTGCTCCGCCAGCTCCTTGCAGATGTGAATGGCCTCCTCCCACATCTGGAGAAGAGGGGGCTAGGGCAGGGCCGTCCCAGTGCAGGGTGAGCTGGGGCAGGAGGCACCAGGGACTTCCAGAGGAGACCTCCCTGCCTGTAGGGGCACCTGCACCCCTACCATACCCCACAGTGAGGAGGGGAGAGAAGGCTCTCCCTGTGGGGACTGGTGATCTGCTGCAGCAGCAGGACTTCACTTCGCTGTATCCAGCCCTGGAGTGCCCCAGCCCTGGCAAGCCAACCTCCTGGGATGTCCCAGCTACCAGCCCCTGGCAGTATGAGGGCTGGGGCTGGAATAAGATGGGATGGATGGGACAGGATGGAAGGAAGCACACTGGCTGTGGGATGAACTGTCCAACTCAGCCTTACTGCAGGGCAGCTCCAGCCCCCCTGCAGCTGTAAGGAGGGTGAGGGGCTGCGCTGAGGCCAGGATCTGGGGCCTTGGAACAGGGGCCAGTGGTGTCCAGGGGGCTGGGCTTGCCCTGGGCCAGTCCAGTTCCTGCCAGCTGTGGGAGCTCAGGGGCTGCAGGAGTGGGTGGCTGCTCTCACCTTGCCCTGGTCAAAGTATTCAATGATCTGGTTGTACAGAGCCTCCTTCAGCTGGCGCTGGGTGTGCAGGTGGGGGCCATTCAGGCCTGGCACAGGGGCCGTGTTTGGCTCCTCTGACCACTGTATGGGGGAGAGGGGGCCCGTCACACCAAGTCACCATTGCTGCCCACCCCTCACAGCTCCTCCGTGCCCACCGTGAGCAGACGGGCATGCAGCAGCAGTGTGTAGGCTCCCTCTGTGTAGTTTTCATAGCTGATGTGCAGGTCTTTCAGCTTGTACAGGTACCTGGGAGCAATGGAGTCATGTGTGGGGAATGACAGTACTGCATGTGGGGCCTGACAGCCAGCACAGTTTGGTGCACAGAGCCCCAGCCCCCTGCCCCTCTAGCCATTCTGACATCCCCATCCCACTGTGGCCAGGGGGAGATAAGAGCTCTGGGACCCCCCATCCCAGGCCCTGCCAGTCACTCCAGGGCTGTGCTCACCTGATGTACATGGCCTGGCGGTCAATCTCCTTGTAGAAGTTCTGGAAAAGAGTAGACAAGGCTGTTTGGGTGGCCCCAGAAGGGGCACGTGCCACAGCCCTCCACAGTTCCATTCTCCAGGTCACGGTGCTGCCAGGACCATACCCACACAGAGAACGGGCTACCCATGGCACTGGGGAACTGCACTGTGACTCCCAAGGGACACTGGCTTTGGGTGCTCCCCATCTGTGCTGTGCCAGGGGCACTGAGGGGACGTGGGGGGATGCAGGGACAAGCCCTGCCAGCCCTGGCAGTTGTGAGAAGGTGGGGACAAGCCCTAGCAGCACTGGGAATCTGAGGGGACATGGGAATGAGAACTGGTTGCGCCAAGTAGCTGGGCGGACATGGGGATGAGCCCTGCCAGCCTCAGGGAGCTGGGACAGGGCACGAGTGCCCACCAGGAGGTTGACGGTGCAGCTCATGCTGTAGGTCTTGTTCTCATCATTCATGACAGCCCGATAGTCCAGGAGCCGCTCCAGGAGCCCAGTCACCAGCTCCACGAAGTCCTTCCCAGGCTTGGCCAGCTCAGGGTGGCTCTGGCAGCAGCTCAACAGGCTGGGGAGGAGAGGGGATTGTGGGTGCCACTGCACACCTGGCTCTGCAGTGCTCCTACTGCCCTGCTTGGCTTCCCAGGGTGCCGGGAGTTGGGAGGGGGAAGACCCTCAACAAGGGTATAAATCAAGCCCTGATCTGCAGTGAGACCCCCCCAGGCATTACCAGGATGAGGGGAGACCTGACAGCTCCATCACCCTGCAAGGGAACCTGATGAACACGGCAGGGCAGGAGAAAAGCCTGGGGACAGCAGGGGCATCATCTAGGGCAGGGCTATCACGGGGGACATGGAGTAATTCCTGGGGCAGGGACAAAGGTAATTCCTCAGGCAGAGGCATCACTAGGTGATGGGGCAGCAGCACTGCTGGGGGCAGCCTGGCCAGAACAGGAGAGGTATGCAGTGGGTACATGATGGTGCTCAGGCACTAGCCTTCCTCCTCTCTCTGGTCTCACTCCCCTGCAGCACGCTCCAGGTCACAGCAGTGTGAGAGGAGTGGGATGGCAGAGAATCGTGACAGCAAAGGGTCAGTGCCCTGGGAAGAAGGTGGGGACATCACTGCACACTTACATGCTCTTGAAAAGCTGCTTGTACTGCTCGTCCCCCCGGCCACCCTCCACCTCACTGTCCAGCCTGCGCAGAATCTCATCCTCAAACTGTGGAGAGGCGATGAGGATGGGCTCAACTTGACCCTGGCTGCTGCAGCTGCAGCCCCCAGACACGAGGCTACAGAGCAGCTCCTCCCCAGGGACTTGTCCCCTGGCAGAGACAGGTCCCTGTCCCCACTCCCAGGCCATGTTGCTCCCCTGCTGCAGGTCATTTCCACACCATCCCACCCCATCTTGCTCTCCAGGAGCAGCCCTGTCCCTCACCTGGCTGAAGCTCCCAGTCAGCTGGTGCTCGCAGAGCATCATGTCAAAGAAGATGGGGATGGTGGACCTGCGCAGCTCCGGCTCCGGCACCAATGTCATCTCCAGGATAGGGCCCACCATGCCGGGGATGAACTCAATCTTGCGATGGCCTGGGGAGGACAGGAAGGGCTTGAGGGGCAGATCCGCAACCACACAGGCTCCCATGAGCACAGCAGCAACACCCCACTCCCCAGATCCACTCTGGAGACAGTGCTGATGGACAGCAGCCCACAGAGACCCAACAACCCTCCCTGCACACCATGGCTCACCAAGGCTGTACCACATATCCCTGATGGATGCTCCAATTGCGGCTCTCATGTCCCCGTACCTGGCAGGATGGGGGTCAGTTAGCATCACCCTGCAGCCCAGAGTATGGCACAGCCCGGCCAGCTCATCCCCAGATCGCTGACCCTGTGGTGTGGCAGCAGCCTGGGGCAGGGACCCGAGGTATTGCTGTATGGTATGGGGTGACTCACTTGGCCAGGATGCTGTTACGCTTGGCCGGGGAGAAGTTTTCCAGTTGTAGGGAGTCCTGGGTAAGGAAGGCCACAGCCAGGTGAAAATAGTTGTTCCAAAGCTGCAGTGAAAGCACAGGGATGAATGTCAGGCTGGGTGGAGTAGGGGGCTGGGGTCCAGGCTGGGTCTTTCCTGGACCCCCAGTCCCCATCAGGAATCAGCAGCCCCAGAGTGGAGCAGCGCCCACTCACCTGCAGCTCAAAGCTGGTATTGCTCAGGAACATCTTGGTCAAGGTTGTGGCAAACTGGTTAATGGCACGCAGAAACTCCCTGGGGGCAAGTGGCCACAGGCACTGACTGAGGGCAGCACTGGTGTGCCCACTGCCCAACCCAGTGTGCCCACCATCCACATGTCCACCATCCATGTGCCACTGCTGTCTAGCAGT
Organism: Xenops minutus; assembly: GCA_035221455.1. NCBI lineage: Eukaryota > Metazoa > Chordata > Aves > Passeriformes > Furnariidae > Xenops > Xenops minutus. Next base: position 72,381,291 of record JAWWEE010000122.1, read on the forward strand.
GGAGTAGTAGGGCAGGGGTCCCTTGTGTCCACTGCAGTGCAGTTGAACACTGGCTGGGTGCACCAGTCCTGCACACTCGGAGCTGTGCTCCAGTGTCTGCCGGCCCCATGCCCAGCGAGGAACCCCAGGGTCTCACACCCAGCCCCAGCATCTGCCTACAGATCCCTCCAAGCCCAGGTCCTCACCGGTTCTGCACCATGTTCATCACCACCCAGTCGCAGGGATATACTGTCTTCCCAATCAGGTCCTTGAAGAGGATGAAGGTCTCCATGAGGAAGTCCTGCCGTGGGGGAGAGACGTCAGGAGCCGGGCTGGACTGTGACACCCTGTGGTGGGGATTCTGGCATGGGGCTGCACTCACCATCAGCTCGGGCCGAGAAGGGAACGCCTGGATGTAGGCACTGTAGTGGTCCTTGTCCATCTGGCTCAGGATGGAGGCCATGCAGGCCACGTAGTGGCTCTGGGGGAGATGGGCTAGTCAGGCCTTGCTGGGGTCCCGTGACCGGCATCATGGAAGGGGACACTATCCGTGTTCCCTGTTAGTCTGTACCCCAGAGCCCAAATATCCCTGGAAGCAAATCACCCCCTGCCAGCCCTGATTCCCTCCACCCCAGCTCCACAGACTTCCCTTCCTACCCCCTTCATCCCCAGCTCCTGGTCTGCACATCCCACTGCAGGGATGGGATGGCTCTGGCACCAGCCATGATGCTGGGGGGGTGCAGGCATAACTCTACAGCACAGTGCTGAAACACCTCTGTCATTTTTAAGGTAATTTAAGGCCATCTGTGGATGTAAGGGCATTTTGAAAATGCCAAGGAGGCTCTTTCTGGAGCCCAGTGCCTCCAGTGAAGGGTCCCAAACTGAGTCCTTGGCTCCAGTCCAGGAGGCTCCTGGCTTTGTGGTGAGATAAGCAGTGTGTGCAGGAACAGGATGCTGTCCAGAAAGCCGTCCCGGGGGGTCTCTGGGATAAGGGCATCGTCTGGCAGGCTCAGGACGAGTGATGGCCTTGCCGTGCCCCAGTGTCACTGATTCAGCTCCGTGGTCGTGCCGAGGAGCCCTGTGAGGGCTGGGCACCACTGCCCATCGCGGGTGCGCTGGAGCAGCCCCGCCAGCTCCGCACAGGGCGCCGCAGGCATCTCCCAGCGCCGGCAGGGGCCAGTGCCGGGGCTTCCTCCCGGGTCATTCCACCGGCTCCGGCAGGGAAGGAGCTGCACCGCAGCCCCAGGCCAGCACTTGCCAACTCCATGGAAGCCAGCGGGGACAGCCCAAGGCGTTTCGCGAGGAATGTGGCTGCTGCCGGTGACTAAGGGCTCCAGCGTCGCCCGCGCAGCTCCTGGGCAGCCCCGGGAGCTTCTCGGGATGGGGCGCAGCCCTGTCAGGGAAGCCACGGCCAGCACTGGCTGCGGGCGGACTTGCAGGGAATAATCTTGTGGGAAGCAAACGGATCAAACTCCAACAGCTCCCGATCCTTCGGGCATCCAGGCGCCCCCCGAGCGCTGCCCCACGCACCAGCACGGGCACGCCGGGGGCCCACGGGGGCGGGGAGCGCCGGGACCGCCGCTCCTCGGGGGCTCGGCTCCCTCCGGGGCTCGGCCCCGCCGCTCCGCCCCGAGCCCCGCTCCGCTCCGCCCCGGCCCCGGCCCCGGCGAGCGCGCCCCGCCCCGCCGAGCCCCGCCGAGCGC
>JAWWEE010000122.1:72383072-72422284 GCA_035221455.1 Xenops minutus
CCGAGCACCAGGTACGGGCGGGACGGGGACGCGGCTCGGCCGGGCCGGGCGCTGCGGACACCGGCCCTGCGGCGCCGGGCCGGCGATGGCACCGGCACCGGGACCCCGGGCGGCCGGGACATGGGAATCCCGGGGACAGCGGCGCGGTACGGGGATCCCCGAAGCCGGGACTGCGTGGCGGTGCGGGCACCCGCGGCCCGCGGGATGCGCGGGGCTCGGCGGGGCCAGGGCGAGGAGCCGGGCTGGGCTGGCGAGGGGGATCCGCGCTGTCCCCCTTCTCCCGGCCGCCAGCGCACGGCGCCGGGCCCTGGAGCGCCGAGGGTCGCGGCTCTTCCCTGTCCTCCCCTTCTTTGCCCTCGCTGAGCAGGAGCTGCCGGGGGAGCTGCGGGAGCCACGGGCACGGTGGCACTCCGCACGGAGCATCCTATGGTGGGCACCGTGCGCGGGGCACCCCGCACCGAGCCCCCTGCCCTGGGCACCCCGCACCGAGCCCCCTGCCCCGGGCAGCCCGCACGGAGCCCCCTGCCCTGGGCACCCCGCACCGAGCCCCCTGCGCTGGGCACCCCGCACCGAGCCCCCTGCGCTGGGCACCCCGCACCGAGCCCCCTGCGCGGGGCACCCCGCATGGAGGTGGCCGCCGGCTGCCGTGACGGGGTCTCTGGGGGACCCCGCCGTGCTGGAACGGTGGCATGGTGTGCAGCCGAGGAAGGTGAATCTCTGATGGGAGCTGCTGTGTTAGAGAAGCCGAAGACTCTCAGGTCGTGCCCCGGTGCTGCGGCTCGCAGTGCCGCCCCGGTCCGTGGCCCCGCCGCTCGCGGGGGCTGCATGCTGGGGAACGGCCGGGCGGGCTCCGCTGCGTTCCGCTCCCCCTCGTTAGGGACGGGTCCGTCAGCCGGGGCTGTGCCGACTGACACACGCACACGCACATCCAGGGATGTCACTTTCGGTACCTCGCGCCGCGGTGACGCCGGCCAGGGCTGGAGGGATTCAGCCCACGTTGCTCCCGGCAGCTCCCGGCGCCGAGCTCCGCGCCCAAGGCCTTTTGTCCGCCAGCGATGCTCCGGGGTACGGGAGCAAGCCCCAGCCAGTCCTGCGAAACAGGGAGACGCGGCTCCCGGGATGCTCCCATCCCTCCCGGGGCGCGCCGGTCCCCACCCTCCCTGCGGGAATGCACACAAATCCCCTCGGAGCGGCGGCTCCAGGCAGAGGTGCGGCGGGGCGGGAGAGCTCCGCGGAGCCGCTTCTGTGCTGGGAGCACGAGGTGGACACGTATGAGTAACCAGCAGGCCCAGGCTGTGCCAGCGTGTGCCCGCACGGGGACACACGGAGGCATCGGTGTCAGCTGCCCACTCTGGGGGGCACAGCGCGCTCAGTGCCAGTGGCAGCTCCCGGCGCTCTCCATACTCGGCACCTCCCGAGGGCACGGGAACGAGCCCCTCGGCACAGCCGCAGTGGCAGGGGGTGCGGGGGACCACAGGCTGCGCTGCCTCCATGCAGTGTTACCCAAGGAGAGGAGCCAGGGGGCTGCAAGGGGACCCCCCAGGCAGAGGCTGGTACCCCCGGCCCTTCCCCGTATCCCCTCTTCATGGGCAGTGTTCATTCTTCTAGCATGCTCGGAGAAGTGGGGTAAATTTTGTCACAGAACATCCTTTGTGAGCTCCTTCTTCTTGTGAGAAGGTTGTCTTCTTTACAAATGATAATTGTTCTAATTATTTAATAGTATGGTGGCATCCAGAGGGTCACAGATAATTAGTGGGTTTATTCCCATCTAACAACTCTACTCCAGTCCTAACCAGTGCTGTGGGCAGAATCTGCCTCGCATGTTTGCAGAGATGGTCCATGTGGTCCAAGCTGTTTGATGGTGGGGAAACTGAGGCACAGGGGGACAGGAGGACGCTTGCTAATTCCCAAATTCCCATGGTAACCAGTGTTGTCTAAAGCACATGGAGATAAAGGGGGGCAGGCTGCTTGATGGCATTGGGAATGCACTTAAAGGCAGGAATTTGTATTCTGGAAGGACATTCTCTATGCCAGCAGCTGCAGCTGCAGAGGCCGCAGCACTGGCTGCCGGCACTGTGGCTGGTGGGCACCGCTGAGACAGGGGTTGCCCCAGGGGGACCCTGCTGTGCCTGGGGCTGAGCCCTCCAAGGCCACACCAGTATGTGCAGGGGCAGCCACGGTGGTGAAGACTTTCCAGCTTTTTCCAGAAATCTGCTCTGGGGAAAGCTTGTGGCTTTCTGATGCCATTCCTGGCATGTGAGGAAGTCCATGGAGTCCTAGGCTGCCAGGACCCCCCAGCCTGTCTGGCTGCTCTGCACACTGGGGAGGGTGTCCTCTTCAGATGGGGGCCCAAGCCCCTTCTCCAGAGATGGGACACTCTCCCCAGAGAGCATGGGGCTGTGGGGTCTGCTGATGAGCTGAGTCTCCCGTGGCGAAAAGTCTTTGGGCTGTGTCCCGCTTCCCTTGTCCTGTCATTGCTTAGGATCACCCTGGGCTGGAGGTGGCAGCAGAGCCTTGGGCTGCAGTGCTGGGCACCAGCTGAGGTCTCTGGGCTGGATCGCCATGACAAGTGTCTTTCCAGGTCTATGTAGCCACGCAGAGCATCTCCAGGGCTCAGAGGAGCACGGCAGTGCTCACACCATTCACTGGGAAGCCAAGCAGGGTGTTCTTCCTCCCAGGGTGGTCCCTCCTGCAGCCCTGAGGAGCAGCAGTGAACTTCAGGGCCGCCAGCACCTCCAGGGATGTTCACCTGCTCCTCCATGGATGTGGCTGAAGGAAGCCTTGGGATATGAAACAAACTCCTCCTAAGGTGCTCCTGCTCCACACAGGCTGTCTGCCCTGCTCTGTTCATGCTCTCCCAGGCAGGTCATTCTACCTCTTCATGTCTCATTAAAATGGTGATACCGGTGTCCCTCTGCTTGGCAGAGAGGTGGGAACACCAGCAGGTAGCAGAGGGAACAGAGACACCACTGCCATGACAGCCGTATTAGCATCCACAGGAGACAGAGGAATAATTTGGCTTCTGCAACTTCTGAAGGCTCATGCAGAGGCTTTGTACTCCTGTCTCCCTGACCATGTGCAGCCTCCATCTGCAGCACCAGCACATCCACAGATGGAGGGGAGCGATGAAAGCAGAGCTGGTGACCTCCATGTGCCGGAAAGGTGCTACTGCTCTTTCCCAACTGATGGGACCACTTCCATGGGCATGAGCCATGGTGTGTGCAGCCAGGACAATCGGGAGCCTCAGTTGCCCCAGAGAGGAGCCTGCAGGGTGCCTGTGGCTGCTGGCCCATGTGGAGATGGGTGGCGGAGACCCCCTGCCCTGGCCAGGCTCCAGAGCCTTCTCCTGGGCCCCGTGGCTGGGAGAGTGACTAATGTTCCCGCAGAGCACTTCAGCCAGTGACCTACATAGGGAGGAGTGCGGATCCCTCAGCTCGTGCACGCCGCCACTCATGCCAGGACCTGTGTGCCAGCACCACTCCTGGAACCCCTGGGTGATGCTCGATAGGGGCTGGGGTGCTGTGGGGCACAGGCAGACTGGGCACACACACAGTGGCAGGAATGGCATCTGTGTCTTTGGCCAGGATATCCCAGGGGTCCTGGGGGAGCCCCAGTAGTGTTTAAGAAGCACCTTGAGTGCTGCCAGGAGGGAGGGATCAGGTGTGAGGACTATCGGGAACATGGAGAGCTGGCCTTGGGGACATGAGCAGAGCTGGACCCACAGAACACTGGGAGTGTGGCTTGGAGAAGGGATATTTCCTCACTAGGGACCAAGAAGGCTGAGTGATGAGGAGGAAGAAGAGCTGCTTGAGCAGAAGCACTCCATTGGCACAAATACAGTAGGATACAAACAGGCCATGATTAAGTGCCTGCAGAAAATGAGAATGTGAGGCTCCGAGCAGCCAGCTTCTGGAAGAGCCTCCAAGATAACTGGCAGGCAGGGCAGGGCAGGGCATGAGTTGGCTTCGTGGTGGAGCTTCCTCAGCGAGGAACTGGATTTTGGGTGTGCAAGCTGCCCAAGGAGCTGCTCCGAGTTCTCCATCCTCAAGTCCCACAGATGCTCTGATCTCAGTACAAACGCTTTGAGTCCTCCCAGAGCCAAGGCGGGCTTAGGCTCTGCTGTGGAGTCATGATCCTGGCTCCTGCTCCTCCAGTGCCTCCAGTGCCTCATCCTCCAATGCTGCCCCTCTCCATCATGACCAGCCCCTCTCTCCTCTCTGGAGATCAGAAAAATCAGAGGTGTTGCTCTACAGAAGCTGTTGCCTCATGAGCGGAGTTGGGTCATTCACTGCTTTCCTCTGCAGTTCTAGGAGAATCTGACTTCCTCCCTCATAAATGTCATCTCCCGTCCTCCTGTGTCCTGAGAAGATTTATGTGTCTGTTCCGGTTTTCCCTCTGCCAGACATCACCAGGACAAGGTGGAGGATGGGTGGGGAAAGGGCTGAAGCTCGTGGGTAACTTTCTGGACAGGGAAGTGTGAAGTGGGGCTCTGTGCTCTGAGATCAGCCCTGCACCATTTGAGATGAGTCCCACGATGCAAGCCCAGCAGTTTTAGTGCCTCTTGCTCACAAAATTCACCATCAATCAGTGCTGGGCAGAGGAGCCCAGTGCTGGGGCCCTCTAAGAGGAAATTCCCAAGCCCTTTGCAGGCAGGAGCTGGTGGGCAGGTGATGCAGGACCAGGTGTGGAATCCCAGATCCGAGATGGCATGGCACGTTCATGGCAAAGGGCTCTGAGCTGGGGAAAGAGCTGACCTGGTGTGTGTTTCACAGCCCCAGCACTGCTCACCAGGAGAGTACTCAATCTTCATGCGCACTGAAGGTCAGTGGTGTCCATGGGAAGAGGTTCCCAACACTTCCTCAGCTCCTGGGCTCACTCAGTGGAGGAGACATCATTCCCAGTTGTGCTGAGCATCCAGTGGAATCCACTGCTACAGGACTTGTGTCATCCATTGCATTACAGGGGAATCACCTGGTTTCACTTGTACATCATCATTGTGACCTATTGTCCCACATTATCTATGAGCCTGCAGTTGCCATAGGAATCAGAGGAGAAAAACCACTCAGACCTTAAAAAGTTGCTAAGATGGAGGATCCACCACTGTTCAAACCCTTTCCAAGCTGCTCCTATGTCAGTTAACCTCACTTTTTAAGGAAGTTGCCCCTCCAAACCCCAACAGCTGTTTCCAGACACCATGAGCAGAGCCTGGAACTGCCACCCAGAGCCCCATCCCACACAGCCTCCACCCCACGCCTGTTGCCTGCCTCTGTACTGGCCTTTTTCCTTCCTTGCCCTTAATTTTCTCCCATTTCTTGTGGTCAGGACCATACAGTGCACGTGGCTGCTGCCTCTCCATGGCACTGGGGCAGAGTCCAGCTATGAGTGATGGTTGTGGGATGGTCACAAGTGGAGACGTGCTGTTTAGCTGGTTTTAATCCATTTAATGTGTGTCACATTGCTTTGGGATTATCCTCCTTTCTTCGTTGAAATGTCAAATGCCTCACAGAAATCCAAGTCTGCTCTGCTGAGGCTTTTACCTCCACTGACCAAACTTGGAACCTCATCAAGCCCAGCAGCAAGTGGGTTTGATGAGCCACATTCTCTGCAGCCCTGTGCTGACTGGCATGGCTGGTGCACACTGCTGTCCTTCAGAGGGGATCTGGCAAGCTCTCACCCCATTTCCTGGCCAGTGACAGCCCATCTGCATCCCCTGGACCTCCAGAGCCAGGGCTCTGCTTCTCCCCATCCCATGCACTGGGCTCTTCCAGGGTCTCTCTCCACTGACTGCCCCAGGGGTGGTGGCCCCAACATCCCATGTCCCACAAACACAGCCCAGCAGGGCACACTGGAGTGGAGCACTGGGACTCCTGCTTTGGTCTCAGGAGGTTGCATAGGTCTCTCCTGGAGAGGAGTGATCACAGCCCTAGAGTCCTGTCAGACTGGATCCTGGAAGGGGCTGTGGTGAGCTCTGGACATTGGAGGGTCTCTGGTCGACCCCAGGATTGGAGGACTTCAGTAAAGGAAGCTTGAAGAACAGCTGAGAAGTGCCAGTGTGGCTGGGTGTGTCCGAGATGTCCCTGGGAACCATCAGCACAGGGGCTTCCTTGGATTCAGTGACAGTCTGAGAGGGCCCATCAGACAGGAAAGATGCCAGGTTACACAGTCCCGATCCTGTCCCACAGCAGGACTTGGCACCCATGCTTGGAGATGCTGGTGTGCTGCAAACAGTGCCCAAACACGACACTAAATCCAACCACAGCACAGAGCAAACGCAGGGACGCGTGGGAGGGTCCTGGTGTGGGTGGTTGACATCCTCGGAGCTGTTCCCAAACAGAGTTGCTCCATGTATAATTTATAGGCTTCCCTTTGTCCTTGTGCCTTATCTCTGATCTCCTGGTGGTTCCAAGGGAGCTCTGAGGAGGCCTTGCTGACTGACAGTGCCGCTGCATTTGCTGCGTAGGCAGGGGATCAGCCTCGTCCAGTGCTGCATCAGCTGTGGCTCGATGAGGTCTCCACTGCAGGATCACGGGGCTGGTTCTGCGCCTGGACTGTGCCAGTGGTGAACCTGCCCCATGCCTGGCCTTTGGAGCCATTCCCAGCACCCTCTGCCCTGGGCTGGTTAGTGCTCCCATTAAGGAACCCTCCGGAGCATGTTGGTCACACAGAGGCTACTCTCTGGAGTGCTCAGCTCTGGCAGAGAGATGTGCCCACTGGGCCCCTCTGGCCTCAGTGTGTTGCCCTCTCTGGCACAGCCACAGCTGAGGATGCTGCTGGGGACCTGAGCATGGGGCACCTGGTGCAGGGCATGGGCCCTCTCTGTGACATAAGGGGGAGAGGTGACCCCATGGTTGTGGCAAGGCCCGAGGGAGCAGCTCATACCACAGCCATGGATATCCCAGCAAACTCTGCCCTGGCCAGTGTGGGTGCCCCCATCCTGGCCAGGAGTGGGTGCCTGTGCCCCAGAACAGGTGTGGGTGCCCATGTCCCTGGCATAGCAAGGCTGTGGCAATGCGGGATGCAAGACGGGTGCTGCTGGCTCCAGCCCCAGCCAGCTCACTCCTCTGCCTGTTGCTGCCCATACTAACAAGGAGCCCCATCCCATCCTTTGTCGCGTCCTGCCTCACAGACATCTCTGGGTGTCTGGGCATGGCTCCAAGCTCAGGAAGGGAAGTGCTGGACGGCTGGGTGGTGCATGGAGCAGCATCCCAACAAACACAGAGCAAGATGTGTGGAAGCACTGGGGCATGCAGGGCCAGGATGGTGGCCAGGAGGGCTGTGTGAGACCCCTGCTCTGTGGGGTCAGGGTTCACTGCTGGTATGGGGAGGCACTGGGCACCAGCACGTGCAGCACTCAGAAATTTGCTTGTTCCAGAGCTGGGGACTCCAGGCTGCTGTGCTGAGTCAGTGCTTTATGCCAGGAGGAGCAGGGCAAGACAGGGACAGGGCTGAGGGTTGGCTGTGCCATGTGTCTGTCTGCAGTGAGGGCAGGGAGGCTGTGGAGGCAGCAACACATTTGCCTTGGTGTGCTGAGAGGGTGTAGGGGCCCTGGAGGAGCAGCATCCTGTGGTCTGGGTTGGGGACCACAGGGATATGGGACATGGCATGGTGTAATGAGGCTGAACCACCACCCACCAGGGCTGGTGTCTATATCTCTCCCACCCTGACCCTGGCACTGTGTCACAAAATGAGTCATTGGCCTCCCCTGCACCCTGGGACATCCCAGCAGGGCTCCTGGTGTACCCTGTGCTCCATGTTCCCAGGCAGAGCTGTGCAGGGAAGGATGGCAGGGACAGGGATGGGTGCAATCCCTGCTGTGCCACCAGCTCCTAACCCTGTGCCACCTGGGAAGCACTGCTGGTGTCAGGGATACCCTCCCAGTCTCACTGAAGGTTCTCTCTCCTGCTGGTTCTCACACACCTGAAGTGGCTCAGTGTCCTTTAGCCACAGTCTCACCCCTTCCCATGCAGCTGGGCCCCCATGCCTGCAGCCCAGCCAGGACCTTCGGTGCCCACCTGGCCATGCTCCACACATGACGGGTCCGTGTGCCCAGTCTGGCCATGCCCCACACATGACAGGTCCGTGTGCCCATCTGGCCATGCCCCACACATGACAGGTCCGTGTGCCCATCTGGCCATGCTTCACACGTGACGGGTCCCCTGTATCAACCTGGCCAAGCCCAGTGCAGGATGCTCCATGCCTACTCCAGCCATGTCGCACACCGGATGGGTGCCCTGCTTCTTTTTCATCCCACACAGAGCTGGTGCCTGTATGTGGCAGGTGCCCCATGTGCAGTGGGTGCCCCATGACCATCCGTCCCCCACGGGAGCCCCGTGCCCCCCACCCTGCCCTGTGCCTGCCCTCGCTGCCCGCACTCCGTGCGTGAAGCACCAGCCCCGGCAAGGCAGATCTATTTTTAACAGCTGCTTCTGCTTGATTTGAGCTGTGAACTCGGAACGTGTTTATGCTAAAGGGGTTTCTTTTCCCTTCTCCCTTTGTGCTGAGGAGGCAGCACCACAGATCAAAGCCTGTCTCTTTGCATTTGGTGATGGCGAGCTGAGAGGGAGCTGAGGGGGGAGAGGCTGGCGGCTCCGCGGGGACACTCATGTCCTCGGGGGCCGTGGTGGTGTGGCCAGGGCTGACGAGCCTCTCTCTGTCCCCACAGGTCCAGAGCCCAGGAGCCATGGGCAGGCTCGGCCAGCAATGGGCGCAGTGCGGGCAGCCCTGAGCCCGGGCGGCTGCGGCGGGACGATGGGCTGCGGGCCGCAGCGGGGAGCGGCGGTGCGGGGCAGGGCTGTCGGGGGGCTGTAGGGCCGGGCGGCGGGCAGCATGCCCAGCGGCCCCTCGCCCACCTCCCGCCCAGCATCCCTTCCGTGCCGCGGCGCGGGATGAGGCTGCGAGCCGGCCCCGCACCCTCGGGGACGGGCGCAGCGCAGGGCTCGGGCCATTGGCGCTCAGCCCCCCGTGCCCCAGCGCAGCCCCCCGGCCCCCGGCCCTGAGTCATGGTCAGCCGTGAGCCCGTGCCAGGCCCGGCGCCCGCCGCCGAGGGCCCCCAGGAGAAAGCCATGCCGGTGCGCTCCGTGCTGCTCAACCGCGACTCTCCCGACATCGAGAGCCGCCTCAAGCGCCGGCGCAACCGCACCCAGCAGGTCCGCTTCCAGGACCCGCTGGAGGCGGGCTCGGGGCGGGCAGGCAGCCCCCCGCCCGGGCCCGCGGCCGCCCCCGGCCCCAACACCCCACGTGCCTCGCCGCCCCCCAGGGACGCCCCCGGGCCGGCGGCTCTCCGTGCCTGTCGGCGCAGCTGGCCCCAGGCACAGCCGGGATCGCTGACGCTGCCCATGCCCAGGAAGGCGTGCATGAGCACGGCCATCCAGACCTCCCCCAGCCTCCAAAAGCCCTTCCCGGCTGCCCAGCCCCGCAGCAGAAGCGTCTGCGATGTGGCGGGGGATGTGGTCCTGCCCGCCGTGGCGAGTGCCCGATGCCCGGGGGTGGCCGTGCCCCCGCAGGCTCCCGGCAGCCTCCCCACGCAGGACCGCGCCCAGCATGCCATGGTGTGCCCCCCACCACTGCCACCACCCAGGGACCCCCCTCCCCCTTACCAGGGCACAGCTGGGTGCCCTGCTGCCCGCTGCGCCCCCGAGCCCCGCCTGCTGCCCGCTCCCTGTGCCCAGCTCCGTGGGAGCCCCCGAGGCAGCCATGGGGTCACCCCACGCCCAGCCTCTGTACCCTGTGGCCAGCCTCGGCCTCCCGCCGGCCAGCGGGGCCTTGGCCGGAGCGACTCAGAGAGGGTCCTGCCCTCTGGCCGCCCACCATCCCAGCCCTCTCCCCATCACCGACAGCCCAGCCCCGCCACAGACACCCATGGCCTCCGCCAGCCACCTCAGGGCAATCCTCCTTGGGAACCCCTGCCACCCCACCACCAGCCCTGCAGCTCGCCATGGAGGGGGCCCTGCTGCGCCTCACCAGCCCCCATCCCACCAGTGCCAGGCTGGCACAGCTCTGCCGCCGCCGCCACGCAGGAGAAGACACCAGCTGTGCTCGACACCTGCAGCCAGCTCCGTGCCCCTGAGCCCGGGCATGGCTGGGCAGGACCTGAGGGACACAGGGAGCTGCTGCCTCCGACCCCGCAGGGTCCCAGCATGGGCACACAAGCTGCTAGGTGGGCACCAGAGCCCTCCCAGCACGAGCAGCCCTGCCTCGCTGCTGAGCAGCCAGAGACACTGCACCACGTTCAGGACCTTCTGCAGCTGGTGGTGGTGGCCAAGGGACCAGTGGGACCACCAGCGAGGGATGAGGACACCCAGACATCTCAGGGAGAGGGCCCCCGACGGCCCGGGGAGCAGGGGGACCTGCATTCCCAGCTGCAGTCCCTGGAAGGGGTGCTGGAGACCAGCCAACAAACCATCCGGGTGCTGCTGGACGTCATCCAGGACCTGGAAAAGAAGGAGGCGCAGCGGGACGGGTGAGCAGACGGGGACAGAGCGAGGGGCTGGAGGGACGATGTCCCTTGGGGGCTGCGGATGAAGGACAGGGGACCCTGACAGAGATTTGGGTGCTGCCACCTCCTGGACATATTTCCCCGTGAGAAACTCAGAGCCACCATCCACATGCATGCAGCTCCATGTCTCAGTGCGAGGTCTCGCCCACCCCAGCATGTTCTGCATGTGCCTGTGGGGCCCTCCTCATGCCCAAGGATGGGTGCAGGGGCTGCAGGACTGGGAGACAAGGCGATGCTGGCTCTGGTGCAGCTGACTTGTCCATTGGTCACTGGTAATGGCCCTGAGCTGAGACTCTCCAAACTCATCTCACAGGAGGTCAGCCAGCCTCCCAAGAGGTGCCAGTCCTGACACCCTCCTGTAAAACCTCTGGGGCTTGTTCCTGATGCCCAAGATTGCCAGCTACCACCAGGGCTCAGCAATCCATTTGTTCAATCAGATTAAGCCAGTGTTGAGTGTGAGTGAAGTGCAGGGAATGACATCACTGTGCCACTCCTGGAGCACTGCCAGCGGGGAGACACCTCTGGGGGTCTTGGTCTGACACCCACCGAGGCAGATGCAGCCATGACATCTTGATTAAAAGCTTAGCTCCATATACTGCTACAGTCAAATGAGCAAACAAGATACCCAGAGACACACAGAACAGGATAGGGGATCACACAAAACATTGTCCTAGTGTCCTTATGCTGTGGAACAGCGTGGCCTCATTTGCCACAGGTCAGATCCCAGGTGCCTACTGTGCACTGGAGCGGGGCCACCAGCCCTGACACAGCCCTGGCACATCCAGGCACCAATGGCCGGCAACATCCTGCACCAAACACCATCCCAGGGTGAACTGCCCTGGCAGAAGTGCCCATGGGCACACACACATACATATCATATACATTTAAACACCAAACACCATCCCAGGGTGAGCTGTCCCAGCAGGCAGGTGCTGTTGTACAACATCAGAGCCGCAGACACGAGCACACATACGTAGTGTGTGTATATATATATATATATATGTATATAAAAGGTCTCATGATCTAATTCGGTGCTGATAGACTAATCCCCATTGCAGTGTGTAATTTGGTGCATTACCAGACCCAGTTTCTGAGGGCTGAGAACAACTACGGTCAAGGTCAAGTAACAGGAGGAAGATTTCAGTGGGGAAATGTGACGTCTATGTGGGACATGGGGATGTTCTCTCAGCTGCCCCCAAAAGCCACAGCCCTGAGTGGGCAATGAACACACAGGGGCAGGGTCCCAAAGGGACCAACAACATTTCACAGGGCCTGTTTCTTATAGCTTTGAGAGCAGAGGGAGCCAGAACCAGTGGGGAGCATGTGCTGGCAGTGCTGGGGTGCAGGGCATCACCGGCCCAGCCCCTGGGATCTGGGTGCCTCAGGGACGGGGTCTGGCACCAGCAGCAGAGACTCAGAGGGTGCAGACTCCTTCTGTGTAGCAGGAGAATGCAGTGACAAGAGCTGAGCTTGGGCACACATCAACTTAATCCAAGTCCTGTGCACCTTCCCAGAGGAGGAGGAGGAGGACGCTCTGGTACAAGAGTATCAAGAAAATATTAATTCTGGGTCTGGAATAGGCTCAAGATTAGTCTGGAGCATCTCCTTGTGCCCATCTGCCAGGGCACTGCTGTGTGCCTGTGCCCCAGCACAGATGTTGCACTCCCTCTGTGGCACCGTGTGTCAGGACCTGTGTGGTGACCTGGGGGCTGTGGGTGTGGGGACCCCTGGGATGAAGATGGGGATGGGAATGGGAGGGGGCAGACACAGCGGGAAGGGTTTGGGACTGCTGCTGTGCCCAGCTCTGGTTTGTTCCCATCAGAGAAATCTGAGAAGCTGAGGCACTGTGCTTGGCCTGGCATTAAACAGGATCCCATGGAGGGGAGGGGCTGGGATCCAGGGATGAGAAGCAGGGGATCCTAGGCAGGAAAGGGGCTGGGATCCAGGGAGGAGAGTCCTGGCTCCTGGGGTGGGAGCGCAGAGGCAGATAAGGAGCCAGGGGCAGTGGAGGGCAGGGGCAGACTTTGGCTGGGTCTCTGGGCTCACGGCACGTCTCTGTGACAGGCGACACTCGTACCGGACTGGGCAGGACATTGCCAACTGCGGGACCTGCCGGGACTGTGCCTGCATCATCTACAGGTGAGGGCCAGCCCTTGCTCCGTGTGCTCCTGTGGGTCCTGCTCCCCTGCACCCCTTGACTCCACTGTGAGGTGGGAGAGGGAGGGTCTGTGAGCCTGCACCTCCTGTCCCTGTGTTGGGGGGCACCACATACAGAGCATTCATGAGCGTCTTGGCTGTAATTCAGCCAGGATCTGTCCCTTCATCCCTGCAGGGAGCAGCTCCCGCTCCCCAGGGTGATCTCTATAGAGGAGCAGCAGCTGGAAGGAGGCTGCTCTGGCAGGATGGCAGAGCATTTATCTCCTGTAATGGCAACCTACCGGGAAAGCCTCACTAGCGGCTGGTGTGTGGGCTCACTCCAGTCCCGGCTGCATTCTGTTGCCCCTGTGCCAGCTCCACACAGGTGCTCCAGATGCACTCCTGCCCCTCGCCGGGTCTGGGAGCACAGGGTCTCGTCTCTGCTTCCTGGCTCTGGCTTTACAACAGGGTGTGGAAGCCCCTTCCTTTTCTGCCTTCTCTCCTCAGAGCCCATTTAGTCTGTGGGGAAAGACATCTCATGCCATCCCTGCCCTCTCAGGCACCATCTCTGGAGGAATTGAGGGGTTGCAATTTTGTCCAAGCCTTCCACCCTTCCAGGCACTCTTTTGTGTCCTTCTGTCCCTGTGGCCATCCCCTCTGCAGTGTGGGTGGATGGCCAGGTGTGTTCTCATTTTGCTGTTAAGTAGGCTGACTCTCTTGGCACTGGGAGGGGTGGGACATGGTGTGCAGAGCTGTTCCCAAGCCATGCTCTGTGGTGCACATGTGTGCTGCAGCCCTGCCTTGCTCCGTGAGCACTGTGCCCCTTCTTCAGGGCACCCCAAGGCTGGGGGTGCCAGTCTCTGGACCCTTGTGCCCCTGTGCACAGTGGTGCTGCCTTGATACTCTTGCTCTCCACACACTTTCCCTGCATTTCCCCAGTGTAGCTCGTGGGGGATTTCAGCGCTAATTGGGCCCGACAAGCCTGTCTCCATGCAGCAGGGCAGTGCCACAGATATCACATCTGGGGGAGGTGGCTCCCTGGCATGGCCAGGCTCCCGCTGGGCACTCATCATGGGCTTTGCTGCCACCCATGGGATGAGGAGAGGCTTTGATGGGACACGGGGTGGGGAGCAGGGGTAGCACCCCTGGCACCAGACCCCAGGGATGGCCCATGGTGGGGTCAGACCTGCCTGCCCCTGTCCCATTTTGGGGCAGTGCATCTCCACAGCAGTGCGGACCCTTCCCTGTATCAGTGCTGGGGAGTTGAGGTCCTCCCTATGCTCCCCCCTGCTCTGGGACCGTCTACACTCCTCACCCTTTTTCCCTGGAAATGGCTGGGGACCCTGGGTGTCCTTGCAAGGGGAGGTGACGGGAGGTGTCAGAGTGCCAGGGGGGCTCGCAGGGCACTCCCCGTGTGTGGGTTGGCTGTGCCACGTGTGTGTTCCCAGGCACACACCACAGCACCTCGTTGATCCAATGGGACATGGCTGGTGTGAGGAGACTGACATGTTTTCTGTGTGAGGGAACATTGCAGCACGTGGCTGCCAGCAGCCAGCCTGTGCCACAGGGTGCTATGGGGACACCAGGGGCTGTGGGGACACTGGGGGCTCTGGGGACACTGGGAGCTGGAGGGACATAGAGGGCTATGGGGACAGGAGGGTCTGTGGAGGCAGAGAAGTCTGTAGGGATATCAAGGGCTGCGGGGACACTGGGAGCTGCGGTGCTACCAGGAGCTGTGAGAACAGCCAGGGCTGGGGGGGACAGCCAGGGCTGCAGGGACACTGGGGGCTGTGGGGACACTAAGGGCTCCAGCACTGGAAGGAAACCTGAGGGTTGTGGTGGGGGTCAGAGCCCCCCTCACCCACCCAGACCAGAGACACCCTAATTCCTGCCTTGCCCGTGGTGTGACAGGCAGCAGCAGAGCCCTTGCATGCCCATGCCACTTCCTGATGCTGCAGCTGCCCTGGGCCCTGGCCTCATGAACACACAACCATTCTCCAGGGGGCTCATTTCTACTGGGGGTCCCACAGAGCCCAGGCTCACCCCCTCCTCCCCGCCCCCTGGCCATCAGCACTGGTCCTCAGACAAGGTGGTGTCTGGCTCCCACTGGCCACGGGCAAAGCTGTGGTGGTTGTCAGTGGGGCTGGATACAGAAGATGAAGGAACAGGATGGTGGGAGATGGGAAGCTGAGGGGGATCCACCCCAAAAGACCCTCCTGCCACCAGGTCAGGCTGATACCAGTCTGTCCCTCCAGCAGAAGGGAGCCCTGGGCACTCTGGCACAGCCATGCAGCACCACATGCCTGGCACAGACCCCACAGCCACAGGAAGGATGGGTTGGCTGTTTGGGAGGAGTCTGTCCTCAGACACCCCCTCACAGCCCACAGGGGTGAGTGGAGTGGGCAGGGGCTGTCTGCAGGCACATGCAGCAGGACATTCCCTCATAGGGGCGTACAGTGACCCTGAGAAGCCTGGCCACGTCCGTGTACTGCCCCAGGAGTGCAGCAGGGCCCAGGTCATGCCCTAGCTGAATGAGTTCCCTGAGGACTTTTGGGGGATCTGGGCTCCCCAGGGGCTGTGTTAGGGAACGTTGAGCTCCCCAAGGACTGTGTTTGGGGACAGTGAGGTCCCTAAGGGCTCTGTCTGGGGTGCCAGGGGCAGGGGGGCAGCAGGGCACAGCTCTGCGGCGAATGGGGGGCTGTGGCGGGTCAGGGGGCTGTGGAAGATGTGGTGCCACAGTGGACAATACCCTCTGACACTGTCCCCTCGCCCTGCTGGCCGCAGTGTGGAGCACGACTTTCGGCAGCAGGAGGGTCGCTTCCAGCGGGTGCTGAGCCACATCGAGGGCAACACCGCGCCGAGCTCCCCCGCCATGGCTATGGGGGCAGCGGGGACCGCCTCGCCACCCAGGCAGGAGCTGTCACCGCTGCCAAAGCTGCCGGCAAAGCTGGACGTGAAGAAATCCCGGCGCAAATGCTTCTGGTTCCTGTGACGGCGGTGCCCAGTGAGCCCGGAGCGCAGGGGCACCATCCCAGCACTGACCCTCTGCCCACCTCTCCTCCCTCCCTCCCACGGTAGGGTTTGGGTAGCACCAGCTTTTCTATTTTTAACCATTCCGTTTAATACAGGGGGCCCGGGTGTGGAAACAGTGAGGGGAGCAGTGGCTGTATTCAAGGAGAATTCAATAAATTCCAGAGAGACGCTATTTTTGTTACATCCTCTCCTGCCTGTGCACTTCTGTTCTGGAGGAGGAGGAGGATGAAGAGGGGGCAGCAGCCATTCCCCTGGACTCCCCTCTGCTTGAGGCTCCCCCAGGGCCCCTGGCAGCCCCCAAGCCCCCAGCTTGCCCCAGCTCGAACCAGTGCCTGTCCCTGCACCCCACAGCCTGGTGGCCCATCTCCCCATTGCTGCCTCCAGGTTAACCAGGAGCACTCAGGATTTCCACTGATCAGAGATGGTGCAAGACAGTCTCTGTGGGACCCTGGCCTGGAGATGAGACCTGTCCCCAAAACCCCTGGGTGGAAGGGCAAGCTGGGCAGGGCTCCCATGGGTGGAGATGTGCTGGCTGATGACAGGGAGACAGGAATGAGCAGCACAAATATTCCGGCCTCTCTGGGGGTGCCATGAGAGGAGAAACTTGGTGTTGGCTTAACAAGGGTCACAGAAGGCAGTGGGTGCCTGACATATCCCAAGAACACAGCAGTCAGGGCTCCCCATGCTGTGCTGATTCCTGACCACCCTCCACCACTGTGGAGCCATTCATGAGAGCTCCTCAGAGCCCAGGACTCCGGGGTGCCCACCTCAGGAGCCTGCCAGGGGCTGCCACCTCAGCATAGCGGGACCAGTCACGGCTCTCCCAGTGGGGCCACTGAGCTCAGGGAGGGGGACATCACCTGGCCTCCTCCAAAACCACCAGGCACCCCTGGCCATGGCAATCAGCTGCTGCAGCCACAGAAACCAGCGGAGGGGAGGCAGGTTTGCCCACCACTCTCCAGTTGATGCCCACACCACGGCACCCCAAAGCAGGAGACGCACACATGCAGGAGGTGGCCTGGTGTTAAATCCCATCCCTTGTGCTGGGAACTGACTTCATACTCAAGTGATTGCAGCCATGACAGTGACCCTGAGGTGCAACTCCCTTCTTGCTCAGCAGCAACAGGATGGACAGATGCTGTCCTGGTGTGGGCACATGTGTCTCCCCTTTGCCCTTCCCAGCAGCTAGAGCTGCGGGGGCAGTGTGGGCTGAGGGCAGGGGCTGCAGCAGTGGCATGGGAACCATGGACAGTGCTGAGAGAGCTGCCAGATGGCACTAGTGGAGCCTCGAGCAAGTGGCAAGAGCGCGGCACAGCTGAAGGATCTGTCCCTGCTCCTGTGGGGCTATGCTGCAGCCCCCCCATCACCCCTCACCTCCATCATTGCCCAGCAGAGCCCCTGCAGCACTTTTGGCTCTGGCTGCCCCAGGCCCTGAGTCACACAGCCTGGGAACAAGGGCGAAAAGCAGGATGGAAGCCAGTGTGACACCGCATGTTATCTCCCGCCTGAGTCATGGCTGAATCACACCCCAGTGCTGAGATCCTGGCACAACCCTGGCACCAGAGTTGCCACTCCAGATGCCCACACCGCCCCAGGCACAGTATGCAGCGTGGCATGGTATGGCATGGTAATTCCCTGCTCTGGGCTCGTGGAACACAGGCTCTTCACCCACCCTGTGACCCAGCAGTGCTCCTGGGTCTGCCACTGTGTCCCCTTTGGAACCCTTGAGTCCCCACTAGCCCCAGCTCTGTCCCCTCCCATCTCTCCTAGTGCAGCTTCTCCATATACTCTGACCTGCCTCCCCTCCCATGTGTCCCAGCATGCTCCTCACACATGTTCTTAGTATGTAAAATTGTGACGGTTCACCAGGTCCAGTTGCTTGTTTTTCAAAGAATGCAGCCCAAACCACTCATTGCTTCCAAAACAGGCCTCTTGCACCTCTGATCCCTGCCCACTCTTCCCAATGCCCCTGCTGCTCCAGCCCTGCTCCCAGCATGGCTCCTGCTTTCCCCTGTATTCCACTGGGCACATCCCTGGCATCCAGCGCCATCCCACTGGGTACCACTGGCAGGACTAGCAAGGAGCAATGCCGGTCACCTGCACCCAGATCCCCAAACCAGCAACACATCACTCCTCTCCCACATGGCCCGAAGGGAAGCAGTGTGGCCACGGCGCAGTGGGACTCACCCTCAGTGGGTTCTCCCGGTCCAGGACAATCACCCGGCAACTGACTGTGCGCAGCAGCTGCTCCAGAATCATCTGGATGTGCTTCTTCACCCGCACCTGGAAGGTAAGAAGTGTCAGGGCCATGCCAGGGCATGTCCCAGCTGGGGGGGCACATCCCAGCTGTGGGGCACAGCATGGCACAGCACAGCTCATTCAATCCCTGTGCTGGTGGCATCAGAGGGGAGTAATGGAAATGAAGCCTGATCCGGGACCAGAGTCAGAGCATGGTGATGTGATCTGCTGTAAACATGGAACTAGTGATCTCTCTACAGCTCAGCTCCATGCACCTCCCTGGCAAAGTGGCCACCTGGCTAGTGACAGTGGGAACGGCTGGGGATGGCTGAGAATGATGGGGATGGCTGCATTGGCACTGAGCAGGCAAAGGTGGGTTCAGCTCACACAGGGTTGAAGAGAGTCAGATCCTCCCCCAAATGAGTCCCACCACCCTCTTCACAAAAGCTATTTTAGATTTAAAAGTTAAGCCCAAAATCAGAAAGTTTGCCACAATTTCTGAGCTTTCCCTTCTGCTACTGGGCTTCCCAGTGCCATGGGGGCCAAAGAGCCATCACACCCTCCCAGGACATGGTGCAGGTGTCTAACTCAGCTCTCACAACACCAGTCACTGCCCTTCAGGTGTGACACCTGTGTGATCTCCCAAGAGTCCCCAGAAGGGACTCCAGAGCACAGAGCAGCCAGGAAGAGCAGGAACAGAGGAAGGGTCTTGTGGAGCACAGAGCCCTGCACATTCCCAAAATGCTGTGGGAACAGCATTGCCAGCAGAAGCCACACGATGTCCAGTGACCCAACCTGGCTGTAGGTAGGCTGATCCGGCAGGCAGGAACAATGACAGGCTCACCAGGGGCAGGGGTGTGGCCCGATGTGGCTGCAAGAAGGCAGGGATGGACAGCAGCCCCAGGAAGCACAGGGAGAGGGGAGCAGCTGCCAAAGTCCAGGCACAGAGAGACACCACCCCCCCGCTGGGGGTACTCAGGTGACCACACAGGGTTTGTCACCGCAGCCAGATGTAGATAAACCCTTCCCAGAGGCTCAGGGTCACCTGGACCCTTTCTGCCATCCACCACATGCTGAGGCTGCTGGAGGGACACTCACCAGCTCTGTGTCCCCACGGTCCTTGTCCCGCGCTCGCAGCTCCTCTGCACTCTGCAATCACAGCACCCCAGGAGCTGGAGTGAGACCCTGCACGGACGGTCCCAGCCCACCCTGGATGGGCCACATTTGGGTGGGCAGGCACCCACAGCTTCTTCCTCCCTGCCCTCACCTTCCTCCCAGCAGAGTCTGCAATGTCCCTACACCCTCAGGTTAGTGCTGTCCCTGAGCTTGGAAGCCTGTTCCTGATTCATGGGGATGGAGGAGAGCCCACAAGAGACCTGCTGAGGTGTAAACCAGCAGGTTTTTGCCCCATCCTGTGCAGGTTCCTGCTGGGACAGCGGCACCCACAGTTCCCTGGGTGACTACAGTCAGCATCAACTGTATCGCGGCCAGGAATTTGTGCTTAACTGCACTCAGAGGTGTTTGGTCAGGTCACTGCCCAGATAATTCCTGATTTACCTTCTGGGCCTGGTACAGCACCTCCAGGATGCTGCTGAGCAGCTCGATGCAGGCGTCCTCCTCCTCACCTGCCTGGATCAGCTCCTGCAGGATGGGCAGGGCTGCCTGCAGCACCAGATCCCGGCACTCTGAGGGAGACAGGGGCACAGGGATGAGGCAACTGCTTCACTTTGTGAAGACACCATAGGCTTGGGGCAGAGCAGGGGTCCCAGCACAGGGAATTGTCCCCATTCTGTGCCATGGCCCCCAAATAAGCTCTGCAAGGGCAGGGTCACCAGGACCCCCCATGCCCGCTCTCACCATGGGACTGGAAGACTCTGCTGCTGGCAATGTGGGTCAGGGACTGCAGCTTCTGCTTCAGCAGGCGCTGAGGTGGCAGGTTCCCCACGAAGTCCCGCAGCACAGCCCTGCCATTGGGAGAAGGGTTAACCATGGGCTGCCGGGTTCTGATCAGGATGGGGCTGCTGGGCAGGAGGAGCCCCTTGATGGGGCAGAGCCATGTGGGGGAGGATAGTCCCACAGGACAGCTGTGCCCACTGCAGGCACCCAGCATACAAACCCTGCCTGCATCCCCGAAACACACCCAGCTGGCCCTGAGGGCTCCCAGGCTCAGCTCCTGCCCCAGCACAGGCAGCTGCTAAAACTGAGCAGAACCCCACCCTTCTTGCACTGGAAAGGGGATCAGGATTTTCAGGCATCAGGAGACTCAGACCCCTCCACCTGCCCTCATCCTTGGCTCTGAACCAGATGCAGGGACAGAGGTGTCAGTGGGAGGTGCTGAGTATGACAGAGCTGGGGATGGGAGGGGGACAGGGACCCTACCCCAGCGCAGAGGAGTCAAAAATCCCAAACACGTCCTCAAGAATG
Source organism: Xenops minutus (assembly GCA_035221455.1). Lineage (NCBI taxonomy): Eukaryota > Metazoa > Chordata > Aves > Passeriformes > Furnariidae > Xenops > Xenops minutus. Next base: position 72,403,399 of record JAWWEE010000122.1, read on the forward strand.
GAAGGGAGGTACTTCAGGGCTGCTCCCTGCAAAGAGACCAGAGACCTGCCAGCACAGACCCAGCACCAAGAGGCTGACATGGCCAGGGCACCCACGGCTCTGCTTCCCAATGATCACATCTGCCAAGAGCTGAGGCCATGGGGACTTCAGGTAGGAGATGGAATGAGATGGTCTTAGAGTCCCTTCCAACCCAAACCATTCCCTGATTCTGTGATTATATGAGATTGGAGTATCGATCCATGTTCAGATGGAAGAGGGGAAAGGGAGCCCCTCTGCTCCATAAGGATGACTGTCCTGTTGGTCTTCAAACTCCTTTTTTTCCATTAGATCAGTTTATACAGGAATATCCAAGAATGCCATGACATAGTTAGGCAGAGGAGCAGAGTCTGCTGGCTGTCCCAGGGCCACCACATGTCCCCTCCTGTAGACAGGGTCCTCACACTGCAGAGTCTCTCTCCAGTGAGGAGACCACAGGTACAGAGTGTGGTCCCATCACTGCTGTCACAGCATCCCAGACTCACACAGCCCACACCAGCTCTGCTCCCCTCAGCCCCATGTGCCAGCCTCATCTCTGGGGAACAGGGCCAGGCCAGCTCCAGGGTGGAGCTAAGCCCTAGGAGTCCTGCCCAGACCCCTTTCTCCAGCCAGTGTCACGCCAGCACAGGCACGGACAGCACCTGGCCTGGGCACCCTCCATCCCACCACAAGGCAGAGCTAAGCCCTCCCAGCACATCCCCACACTGTACCTGGGAGAGCAGTATGGGACCCTCCAGCGGGGACTTCATCAGCTGGTTCAGGGCGAGGAAGAACCGCTGCAGTGAGCGCTGGAACTCTGCCGTCTCCTTCCCCTCGTACAGCCTGCAATGGCCAGAGTCACTGTACTGTCACCATACTGCCACTGCATTGTCACCATCCTGCACACCTTCCCCGGCACCACCTGCATCTGCTTGGGACTCACCTCCCATCCCAACTGTTTACACTCTTCAATGAATGTTTGCCATGGCTGGATCTAGTGGTGAGCCCGAGCACAGCTATTGCCCCAACATGGACACAGACCTCCTCACATAAACACTTTTTTTTTTTTTTAGCAGTGTCTTTTCTGTGATTTCACACCCCAAATCCCTCTCAGAGAAAGCTGGCACTGTCCCACTTGAGCAGGAACATCCTGAGCCCTCCAACCCTGCCCCTCTTGCAGGACCAGACCAAATCGAATTGGGGGTATTTTAGCTGTGGGATGTGCAAAACTGCAGGAAAACTGCCGAGCTGCAAATCAGAGTTGTGGTCATAGAAACAGAGTCACTGCAATGGGCCATGTCTGAGGTAATTCCCTCAGCACTGACACTATGCACATGATCAGCCATGTGGCAGGAATAATTATCCAGCCACCAGCTATGTAAGGAAATCCTGGAATAGTGGAATGGTTTGGGTTGGAAGGGACCTCAAAGCCCATCCAGTCCCACTCCCTTCCACCAGATCAGGTTGCTCCAAGCCCTGGCCAACCTGGTCTCGAAATCCATATGGACTGTGATAAACCCATACTGACTGTGATTCATTTGGGAGAGGCCAGGGAGGTTCCCAGGAAGGGATATCCTTGTTCCTAGGAAGGGATGTCCTGCCCAGGAACCCCTGCAGCCCAGGTCACGGTGGGAGCCCAGCAGCTGGGATGGCCTTTGAGGGACCCCAGCAATGTCCCCACGAGAGGTGCCAGGGGGATGCTCAGCAGCCGTGGGGTCCATAGCTGCACCAGTGACTGGCTGGGGGTTGGGGCAAGGAGCTGGTCCTTGCAGGGGCACTGGGGGACAGGAGAGGAGGCTAGTGGGACTGGCAGAGCCCATGAGCACTGCTGGAGTTGGGGTCTGGCTGCAGGAACTAGGGGACTGTGTGAGGCCAGGCAAAGGGGCCATGAGCTGCAAGGCTGAAGGTGGCTGGGGAGGGGTGACCCCAGCTCACCTCACTGACAGCAGAGCAGACATTCATGCAGGGGGAACCCAGGTGGGATGACAAGTGCTGGCAGGAAAAGCTTTGCTGCCCTTGGTGGTGGCCCAAAAGTAGAAGCAGATGGAGGAACCAGCAAGGAGGAAGCAGCAAGCAGGAGACCACATTGCCACAGTGCCATTACCCACAAAGTGCTCACAGCTCCCTCTGCAGGGGTGGTGGGGGGCTCTGAGGGGACCTGGAGTGTCTCAAGGTAGAGGACGGGGCCCTCGATTGTCCTCACAGCACCCTGGGCTCTGAGCAGGAGCTGTGGGTGCTGCCTGTCCAGCTCCAGCAGCAGCACACACAATCCCAGACCCGGCAATCTGCAGCAACTGACTCTAATTACATCCCAATTCCTGTCGATTACAGCCTGTACAAATTGCAGCACGTTCAGAGCACTTAGAGGATCTGAGCAGCCCGTGTTATTGCGTGTTGAGATCGCTGAGATAAAGGGAAGCTGAATAAAATCACTAAATGTCCTTGGGGATGTCTCTGTTCCAGACAAACTCATTCACAGGGCTGTTTGCAAACGCACTGCATAATTAATTTCCTATGCCAGGAGCTCTGTAAGCTGGAAATCTACTCGGTGTCCTCATACATGAGGCAAAGGCAGGTGCTGGGTGTGATGCTGCAGCACCCAGGAGCCCTGGCACACCCTGGAGCCCCGAAGCCATGGATGGGGCCCTGGGAAGGGCAGACAGGTGGAAGCAGTGGGGATGGGCAAGGCTCAAGGCAGCTCATATGGCGAGAATAGATGGGGCAAAGCGAGGTGTGAGGGTCCCTGGGGTGCCGGGACTGATACAGCTCCTCACTGCCAGTGGGGCTCAGAGTACCCACAGGGATCCTGACACTCCCTGGGCTTGGGGCAAAGGAGGCACAGCCCCTGCTCCCCAAAAAACCATGCCCCCTACCAACCATGACCCCCGGGCATGGAGTGCTCCTGCTGCTTTGGGTGCCAGCCCATGCCCACTACAGGCAGGGAGCCCTCACTGTGCATGAGTGAGCTTCTCACTGCCCACGGTGTGCAGGCTCCTTGCTGCCAGCTGTTCCCTCAGGACACTTTTGTCTCTGGTGTCGTGTACGTGGAATGAAAGAGGAACGTCACTGGCTTTTTCTGGTAACACTGATGGTCATGTTCTGTTTTCTTCCTCTCCCACACCGGTCTGAAGGCGGGTCATTTGTCCCATCATGCAGATTGGGATGTGAACCCCGTGCCCATGGGGAACAAGTGAAACCAGGCCCTGTGAGGACTCTGAAGGTGCCTGGGGAGGACTTTGACCTTGTCCTCAGCAGGAAGAAGGAACCATCAAGGCTCCCAGCCCCTTGCACTGCTCATCACAGGATCACAGGAAGGTTTGGGTTGCAAGGGGCCTCACAAACCATCCAGTTCCAGCCTCCTGCCATGGTCAGGGACACCTTCCACTAACCCTAACTAAACTCTGGAAAATATTCCCAGTGCAGTGCTGGTTGTGAAGGGGCACAGGCTGCCCAGGACATTTTGCTTCCTCCATTCGAGAGCTCATTGAAAAGCCCCAGGGTCACCACAGGGCATGCAGGGCATCTGAGGTGCCCAGAGAGTGGAGTGATCTCTCCTGTCCCAAGATGGACAGTACTGCCCACTCCCATGCTGGACCACCACCACTCCAGCAGCAGCCAGAGGATGGGATACAGCCAAAAAGAGCTGGAATTTTCAGGGAGAGGATTCAGTGATGGAGGAATCTGGCTGGGGACCAGCATGGCCGCAGTGCCAGGAGCAGTGGGTGCCACCCTCGTTGCCACAGCAGCCAGCCCCAGGTGTGTCGAGGTGCCAGTGCCACAACCCTGGGACCCATGGTGGGCACCAACACCATGAGGGTTTCTGCAGCACAGGGACCCCTCTGGGACCCTTCCCTCCCTCCCACAGACGCCACGGCCAGGAACCAGGCTGCAGGGCAGGCGTGGCACTGGGAGCACTGGGAGCCAGTGCCAGCACTTACTGGGCAAAGAGGTGCCGGGAGCGGACGATGAACTTGAAGATGTACTCCAAGGCTTTGAAGGTGCGCGGGAGGGGCTCACAGGGCTGCCCCCGCCCTGCCTGCTCCACGTACTGGGTCAGCACCGAGAGCAGCTTCCTGCAGGATGGGATGTGTGTGGACAGGGACCAGCAGGTGTCCTGGCCGTGGCTGAGCCATGGCTCAGCTCCCACTGGTGCTCTCAGCACTCCAGCCCAATGCCTCCCTGTACCCACTGTCTCAGTCCCAGCCCCAGTCCCTCCTCCATTCCACTGTCCCAGGCCATCCCTCCCCATGGATGGTCCCCAAGAACATACTTGTAGGCAAGTGTGGCGCTGAAGTGCTGGTGGATATAGGCCTCCAGTACTGTGTTGAAATGCTGGAACTTTCTGTCAGCCACCAGCCCCACAATGAAAACCTGAGGGCAGCCAGCAGAAGCATGGCTTGGTGTGGGAAGTGGGACGCCTGGGGACAGCTGGGTGCCAAAGTAGCATTGACCCCTCGTGGGAGCTGCCAGGGCCACCAGAGCTCCCCACACGCCTGCCCAGCCTGTTGGGACACACAGATCTCCGAGGTGGAAAGCCCAGCATGGGCCCCAAGCCCAGTGGCCAGAACTTGCAGCACCACCAACCCCAGGTGTCTCGCCACAACCACCCTGACCCCCAACCTCCCCTGGTCCCATCACCAACATCACTTTTATCTTGGTGCAGGAGAAATGCCTTTGAATGCTGCTGGGATTGTTCCCTGGAGGGACAACATCCCCCATAGCCACAGCCCTGCTCCAGGCCAGGTTGGTGGGACACCAACCTGAGGCACTCAGAGCAGAGAGCTCAGAGCACAGCTGGTCTGGTTGGATCAGTGAGACCCATTGCTCCAGTCTGACCAGCACCCACCCTGCACTGCAAGGGGCTCAGACCCACATTCTGCAGCATGGGACATAGGTCCCACTCACCAGGGCATCAAAGACAAGTATGTCATAGACATCCGTGTCCGAGTGCTCCATCATGATGGAGAACAGGGCATCCAGCGTGTCCTGGAGGAACTGGGGGGGATAAGAGGACCATAAGGACTTGAGCGCCGACCCCAACGTGGCCCTGGACCCAGCTCTGGGTGGGGGGGGACCACGGGTGCAGAAGCCAGGAAGGGAGGTGAGGGGCAGGTCCCAGTTGTACCTTGATGACCTCCCCTCCATCCACGTTCATCAGCTTCTGGAGGTTCCCGCAGAGCAGGCTGGGCTTGGAGCGCCACTTCAGCAGCCCCAGCAGGTTCACTGGGCAGGAGGAATGGGACAGTCACTGACAAACTGCCAGACCCCAACATTACTGATGCCCGGCACCTCACCCTCACTGACAGACCCTAATGTCACTGCCCCCTGGCTCCCTGTCCCACCTTCACTCCCGAGGGCAGCCAGAACTCCCGAGACCCCCCCCACAATCACTGTTTGGTGCTGAAAGCTCCCGACGTCAGAGCCATAAAGCACAAACTCAAATAGATCATGGCTATAGGAGACAAATTGTGCTGCAGGAAGGGAATTAATGGAGCTGCCTTGGCCCCAAGCCCCTTACGCTGGACAATGGTGACCCAGACCCCACAGACATGTCACTGTGTGCTGTGTCACTTGAGCCCCCCATACAGAGGCTGCTGTGTCACTGCCAGAGTGGGATGAGCCATTCCCATCCTCCTGCTTGCAGCAGGCTGGAGGGAACCCCAGCATTCACATGAGCCCTTCCTTGGACCAAGGGGGCAAGTGTCTGTGCCAAGGGGGCACAAACACTCTTGGCTGCCCTGACCTGTGCAGAGCAGCCCGGGGCTGGAAACTGCACCAGGCTAACCCAGAAATGGGGGTTAAACCAAGGACCCTCAATTCCCAACCAATTTCAAAGGAAGGTCATGAAACCTCCAACAGCTACATTCAAGTGGGAATTCTGCTCACTGCTGCTCCTCTCCAGGGGATAGCATCCCCCCAAAACCCCCAGATCACGCTGATCTCCTTGGGAACAGCCTTGGCCATTCTGTCCAAACAGTAACCGAGTGATCCTGTTTCTATTCTCCCAGTGGTTTTGGCACACTGCCCTGATGTGATGGACACTGGAGCCAAATGCCAGGAGAGGTGTGGTCCAGTGAGTGGGAATACCACCAGGGAGGGGGCACAGCCCTTCCACCTCCACCATGGGGAGCCAGGACTCACCGTTCTGGGTCAGCTTCGTGGAGCAGACGAGCGTGGAGATTTGGAAGCTGTCCCGGGTTGACATGGCTAAGCCCGAGGTGGCCCCGCTCACACGGAAGGAGGAGCCAGAGAGGAGTTTTGACTCTGACAGGTTCCGCTCAGAGGGCAGCGACAGGTATGCACTGGCATCCTCCAGCTTCTTGCTGTCACCCTGTAAGGCACAGAACAGATGACCCTGGGGAGCACAGCCCAGGAGCTTCCTATCTCATGGGGGTAATAATAATTTCCACTCATGCCTGGGTACCCTCTGGCTCCTGGGAGTAACTGGCTCCCCAACATTGATGTCAACAGAGTATCCCACAAAGCTACTTGGCAGGGACCCTGCTCAGCTGGGACAATTGGTTGGGAGAGACACCAAATCCCAGCCTGTGCCACACAGGAGGACAGGAGAACAGGCAGCAGAAGTGTGGGGGAGCAGAAGTGAGTCGGAGGCTGGGAGTAAAACACACCTGAGCACTGCTGTGGGGATGGACACACAGCAGGACACTAACACAGTGGGACACCAGCATGGAGAGGGACACTAACACAGAGCAGGACACTGACATGGAGCAGTACACCAGTATGCACTGGGACACTGGTATGGAGCACTGGGACACTGGTATGGAGCAGGACACTGACACAGAGCAGGACACCATCGAGATGGTCCCATGGTATCACTGGCACCAGCCCAATGTCTCCCACCTGGTGTGCATACCGGGGCCTCCACAGCCACAAACCAGCCTATTTCTGTGTCCCCTGCTCTAAGTTGAACATTTAATCGATGTTAGGTCCAGGAGGATTCAGTGGAGTGACTGAAGGACCTTTGCCTGCTCTTTGGCCACCCTGGGACACAGGGGATGCCCAGAGCCATCCAGACATGAAGAGATGGGCTGCAGCTCACATGTGGCAATAGGATATCCACGCTCCCCTTCCTGCAGCCTCGCAGGGTGAAACCCCTCATGCTGAAGGTTGGATGGAGGTGACAGAGCTGTTTGCTGTTGGCTTTCTGCCCTCAGCACACCAGCAGCGAGAAGCTGACATGCAGGAGCCCTGTGCTCCTTCTGAGGCTGAGCCCGCGCAGAGAAATCTGGCTGGAGTTCAGACCAGACAGAGATCAAGAGCTCTGAGCAGCTAAAAGCCCAGCTAAAAGTCTGTCACTCACATTCCTCTGGCAAACAGAGATAAAAAGATGGAATAGCTTCTGACTCCCAGAATGCAGTCCCAGTGTCTGCTGGGAAGAGCTGGAGTCAGCTGGGGAGAGGATGGAGCAGGGCAGGATGTGGTGGCTCAGCGAGGGCAGGCACAGCCCTCTGAGAGGAACAGGAGTCCAGGAGGGAGGTGTGAGGGGTTTGGCCTCCCAGAAGAGGGGTGTGCAGGGTTTGATCTCGCTGCCACAGCCAGCACTGGCATGTCCTGAAGGTGCCTGGTGCTCCTGCTGTGGAGGGGACAGTCTCTGGAGAGCAGGGACCAGAGCCAGTGCTGCAGGCCACAGCAGCAGTTAAAGAATTTGGGTCTTTTGTGCCAGAAAGAAGCAGAGAGGAGGGACACAATAACGATTTCAAATGCGCAGGAGCCTTGGGGAGGAACATGGTCTGTCCCTGTCTCAGGCTGCCACAGCAGGTGGAAGCAGATCAGCTCCTTCCAAAGAGATGCAGGACTTGGGAAGGGACATGGCTCTGCCTGGAGAAACTGAGGTCATGTCGTCAAAACCAGGGAGCACTCCAGTGCAGCAGAACCAAGGGTGGAGGGTGGCAGGTCAGCCCCCGGGGACGCTGGAGCCCGACAGTGGGAGAGGGATCCTTAAAGCAGTGGCTGCACGTGGAGTAAGAGCCCTGAGCTCCCCTGGGCAGCAGGGACCAGCACCTGCCTCCCACTCCCCTGGTCACCGTCGACCCACCTAGGCAGGGGACACCAGGCAAGGGGGATCAGTGCCTTCAGGGTCCCTTCACACGGAAGCCAGCTGCATTTTTCCCAAATGAACAATGACTTTCCCTCTCCACGCCCTCTGCTCTCTCAGAGTAAATGCAAGCAGTGCCAGGGCTGGTGAAATCAGGTGAAACACGGCCACACCACGGGCATGTTCCCTCCCTGTCACAAATATTTAAATCACCTTTTCCCAAACAAAACTTGTCATTCCAAGGGAGCAGCACAGGGATCAGAAGCACCATGTGCAGGGAGCCCCCACCACCAAGAACAGCAAGGACAGGGAAGGTGGGAGGGAGGGAAGGAGGGAGGCACTGGAAACCCTCGGGGACTTTGGGTACGTGCCACCAGCACAGCAGTGTGGGCAGGGAGGGGGACCTCAGCCCTAGGAGCACTGCCATCCCATAGCACCCCCACCTCCAGGGGCTCTGCAGCCCCCCCATACCTTGTACAGCACCAGGTCGTGCTCCCCGTCCCGCAGTGTGGTGCCATCAGGGCGCATCAGCCTCACAAAGGCCATGGAGAAAATCTGCTCACTTCGGTCCTTGGCTGGGGGGGACACACAGGGGCGAGGTGAGGCAGGGTCAGAGGGGACCGGGGACACACCGGGCAGGGAAAGGCAGCACTAAGGGGAGTCCTGCCCTCCTGGCTGCCAGACACGTCCAGGGAGAGGGCAGGCAGGGCTGGAGCAGGAAGGGCTGGGTGATGGCTTCCTGTCACCCATGTGAATCTGGACTTCAGAGCACCCACAGTATGTGGCAAGGGTGGCCCATGGGACCCTCCTGTCCCAGCCCACTCCCACCACAGCCCCTCTGGGGATGTCTGTGGAGGAAGGCCTGGAGCAAGGGACACTCACAGTCACTGGAGGAGCGATGGCGGAAGGTGAACCTCAGGTGTGTCCTGTGGACATCCTCGATGGGAACAGCGATCTGAAGGGGAATGTGTGCCCAGGTGAGGGCAGCGGGGCATGGGTTGAGCCTCAACCTGGGCAAACCCCCTCTGTGCCCAGGTAAGGGCTGTGCCAAACCCTCCACTGCTGCAAACCAGCCTCACATCGTTCCCAGTAAACCAGTGAGGCTGAACTGGGGGCTCTGGGGGCTGGGAAGGACTGGTCATGCCCATGCTTGGGACTGCCCACCCAGCACTGCTGGTCACACTGGGTCTCCATCCAGCTCATGACACCGGCAGCATCTCCATCCTCCCTGAGATGGAGAACAAAGACTGCCCCCAAAAGCCAGCCCTGATGGGTCCCCCTGCAGCAGCTGGGTCCTGTGGCGCAGGAGGAGTGAGGGCCACACTCTGTGGGTGCTGCAGTCCCATCCCACCCTGGATCCCGTCCCCCGGGGCTCCCTGCACCTTCAGGGTCTCCATCCAGCGCTGGTGCCGCTGCTGGTAGTAGACGACGGAGCGGTAATGGCTGGCTGGGCTGTCCCCTGCACCCGCGTGGATCACATTCTGTCGGGAGGAGACGCCTTGGGGTCAGCCCAAATTTGCTCACAGGGAGGGACAAATTGGTGTGAGACACCTCGGCAGAGGCAAGAGCCAGCCTGGAGGGGGACATGACCTGGGTGTGACACCCGCTGCCCTTCTGCCAGCCCCCAGCTCTTTCCCCTCTTGCCTCTCCGGGGATGGAGAGCTGGGACACCTCATGCCTGGAGGTTCTGGGGGTGACCAGGGGCTCTGGCTGTCCCCAAGGGGGGACAATTTTCTCTATATCCCTTCACAGCACTTTCCAAGATCCTTTATTCTGTTCCCAGATCTCTATTCCAGGCAGCTCCAGGGTCTCCTCAGGCTGGTTGTGATAATGGAGCTGCTGACTCTGCCCGAGGTGGGCTGACATGGGGGACGGTCCTGGCTCTGGGGCTGCCCCACACCTGTCATACCTGCACCACACTTCCTGCCTCATCACAGACGCACACGGTCACCTCCACATTCTTCGGCGTCTTCTTGTTCCCCTTGTCGAACTCACCCTGAACCAGCGTCAGGTAAATGTCATTCCTGACGTCACCTGGGGGGACAGTCCCATCAGCCAGCTCCTGACCCCACACTGGACCCCCAGGGCCCCCTGGGGCGGTCCCTCACCCCCTGCTTGCCTGGCATGATGACCTCTGGGTAGCCCAGCTTGCGAGCCACCACCGTGCTGCGATCCACCAGGTGTGGGTGGTCCTTCTGCACCTGGCTCAGGTCTCCCCACAGCATCTTCAGGGACACCCAGAGCCCTGTGGGGACCACAATGGTTTTTCAAGGGGTGACAACAAGACCTGGGGGGCTCAGGGACAGGCAGGAACCACAGCGAGCTCCCAGCCCTCCAGGAAATGGCCTGAGGGCTGACCCACATGCAGACAGGTCACTGAGAACAAGCAGCAGCTGCAGGGACAAGTGGATGGCCTGGGGAGGGGTCTCACCCTGTTCACCACCACAGTGCACAGAGGGCACAGGGGACACAGGGGACACGGGGTCTTTACCTTGTCCCTTGTGGTTGATGTCCTTCCCCTCCACTGCCTTCCGAATCATGTTGTGAAGGAAATCACTGTCAGCAGCCACCCTGAAAAAGCCATATTTACAGGAAAAATATTTTCTATTTGATCCTCACACCTCTTGTCCCCTTGCAGCCAGTATTCCCATGCCAGCTAGGCCCTGGAGTGCTGCCCCACTGCCCACTGCCCCCCCGACCATGGGGCTCACAGGTGGACAGGGATGAAGTGCTGCTTGTCCTCGTCACTGTCACACATCCCTTTGGTGATGTCGGTGATGTCCATCACTGCAAGTGAGACAGAAGTGGCACTGAGGGGTGGCTGCAGGGCCACTAGCACCCCCAGTCCATTAGCAGGCCCTATTGCCACGCCAAACCCTCCCAGGACCAGCACCCAGGAGAGCTTTGTCCTGTCCTGCAGCTGCAGCATTACCTCTGCTCCCAGCAGTGACCCTGTGCCCCTCACAGTGACCCTGCTGTGCCCCACAGGGAACTCCTCCTGCCCCACTGAGACCCCTTTGACACCCTATGCTAGTGGCAGCAAGCTGCATGGGGGTCTGGGGAGGGTAAAACTCACCCAGCTCCATGATGGACATGTGTGCTGATGACATGGCTGAGAGCTGCCACCCCAGCTGGCACCTGCCATGCTGGTTGGGACCTGCCATCCCAGCACAGTTCACCCATGGGAAATGCTTTGGGGGTCTAAGCAGCACTGACATCACTTCCAGCACAGGGCAGAGTCAGAGCCAGGGTCTCACAGCAGTGCCCAATGTCCCCTCCTGTGGCCTCTGGGGATGGTGTGGCTGACCCACCAGTCACTGTAGGTGACCTCAGAGCTCTGGGACAAATCTTGGCCAAAACAAGCCATATCCAGAGCCTCTCCATCACCCACGAATGGGGACTGGGGCAGAACAGGGCACCAGGATGATCCCTCTGCCCAAGGTGGTGATGCCTCCTTCTGCCATGTCCATGATTCCCCTGGTGATGTCCCTGACTGCAGTCCTGGCATGCCCTGAGCCAGGTGCCATCAATCACCTTCCAACTAGCCAATCCTTGGGGATCAATGCCCAGGGCAGGATCATGGGGGAAGGCAGAGGGAGGGGGGCTCCCCAGGGCTGCTCTGGGCACACAGTGAGTTAGGGTCTGCATGCAGGGACAGGGGACAGCAGGAGCAGCCCGGGGGCATCACGGAGCCTGGTGGTCAAGTGGGGTTGCTGGGAGGGTGTCGAAGGTGAGTCCATCCCCACCTGAGATGCCAAAGGGCCGGCGCAGGCCCGTGCTGAGCTTGCGATTGTGGGAGTCCCGCAGGTCCATACGCCCCACCCGGATGATCTGGCACACGAGGAAGAGCCGCTCCCGCTTGAGGTCCGTGCTGCCCAGGTCCTGGGGGACAGGGGCTGTGTGACCCTTGCAGCACTGCAGGGGGACGTGCGGGTGCCAGGACCAGCTGATCATGGGGTGCCCAGGGCTGCGCAGGGTGAACCACTGCAGAACCACTGCAGCCCCCCGCTCCCCGTGCCCCGGCATGTCCCCCCGCACTGAGCCCCACGGAGGGGCTTGGCTGGCCCCACATGGCCCCACTGCCCCGGGGGCTTTTGTACAGCCCAGGAGCCCCAAAGCCGATGGTCCCACGGGGCACCCCGGACCAGGCAGCCCAGGGCGAGAGGGGCAGCCTGGCATGCTGTGGGAATAGTCGGGTGGCCACGCAACCCAGTTCCGGGCATCCCATGGGAATGGGATCACAGGGGTGCTGCCCCTGTGCCAGAACCTTCCAGCAGTGCTGAGGAGAAGAGACAGGGACAGGGACATGTCACAGCGCGTGAGGACAAAGGGGGACACCAGCAGCGAGCAAAGCAGGGACGGAGGTGGGCGAGAGGTGGCCGGGAGGCGGGAGCGGAGCCGAAGCGCTGATGCTGCTCATTAGCATTGATTTTCCCGACTCCTTTGCATATCGATGGCTCGCTCCGTCCCGGGGCTCAGAGCAGCCCTGCAGCCAAAGCGCCGAGTCAGCGGGTGCCACGCAGCGAGGAGCAAGGGAGGAGGATGCGGCACCCCGAGACCCCCAGCATCCGCACCGGGAGGAGGATGCGGCACCCCGAGACCCCCAGCATCCGCACCGGGAGGGGACCCAGAGGGGCAGCTCCACATCCCGCTGCCAGCCTGGGTCTGCACAGGGGCGTGGGGTACTCGAGCAGCAGGAGTGGTGGGGTTTCGGCTGCTCGTGGTACATGGGGAGACTGTGCATGGTGCTGGGGCATCTGAAATGCTGGGGATGAAGGCAGCTCTTCAGGAGGGGGCGGTGGGCAGCAGCAGTGCAGCTCCCGGGGGTCTGTGCTCACCGTGAACACGACCTTGAGGTTGTTGAGCAGCTCAATGTCCTGAGGGACCCCAGTGCTGGCCCAGCGGATCACGTAGTTCTCACTGCAGGGCAGGTGAAGGATCAGAAGCCAGCAGAGGTGGGCACTGGCACAGCAGAGGCCCTGCCAGCTCCCACTGCACAGACTCCTTGTCCCACCAATGCCCCCAGTCACGGCACAGGAACTGACCCAGCCTGGCTGTCTCCAGCAGTGGAGGGCTGCTGCCCTCCACTCACCTCACTGGTGCCTCGCATGGGGCCAGGCTGCCCAGTGGGCACCAGTGGGCAGGACAAGCCACGGGCTCTACTATGGGACACAGATGCATGCCTGGCATGCCACAACAAACTATCCCACTCCAGAGAAGACGCCCTTTGGGAAGGAATATGCCCCTTCCCGCTATGACACACACTGGGTCCTGCTGAGCTGCACAGGACGGGCAGCCCAGGGTGGCCAAGAAGGCACAAAGCAGAGGACACCAGAGGGAGCAGTGGGACAGACACTTGGCACAGCAAGGACAGGGGTCTGTCCTGCACCCTGGGACCCCACCTGATGATGCGCTGCTCGCTGGGGTCGTACAGTGCCATGAAGAGCTGTGCCTCCTCCCCAATGTGGCAGACGAAGTTGCGCACACACAAGTAGAGGCTGTGGGAGGGCGAAACTGCCCCCTGGGTGCTGTGACCTGGTGTTCTCGGCTGTGGGCTCTGGGGGGCACGAGGCAAATCAGCCCCCTGACTTGGACCCATGGCTGAGCTCCTGGAACAGCCACTGCCATGGGGGACATCAGGCTCTGGGCACAGTAGGTACAGGGTGTGGGGCCAGTGCTGGCCTCACCATCTCCTCCTGGATGTGCTGGGTGAGGGTCTGTGCTGCTCTCCTGTGTGCCTGGAAGAGGCTGATGACACTGGTCCTGTCTGGGTCCAGGATGTTCTCATTCTCATCTCGCACCACCAGGTCCAGCGCAAGGATTCTGTCAAGGCCGGGATGGGGTGAGGCAGGACCGTGGGGGGACACGGGTCTGTGCGTCCCACCAGGACCAAACTTCCCTCACATAGAGTCTGAGGGGGCAGGACAGATTCGACTGGGCAAGGGGACAGCATCAGGACACTCTTGCCCCAGCTATGGCTCATCAGCCCTTGGCCAGGTGGCTTGTGCACCTGCAGGAACTCTCACTGCCCCCAGCCACCACGGGACAGCCAGCCAGGATGATGGGGACACAGGGACAGCCAGCTGGGATTATAGGGACACAGGGACAGCCAGCTGGGACAGCCAGCCAGGACAGCAGGGACACAGGGTGCTGCAGGGACACAGTGACAGCCAGATGGGATAGGGATAATGGGGACAGAGGCACAGCCAGCCAGGCTGTCAGGGACACAGAGGGAGCACCCTGGGCACCACACGGCATGTGCCCAGGGCAGATTCAGGGTTCCTGTGCCACATTCTCTGCACTCACTTGTTGCCATAGTCCATCCTGCTGGTCACCTCCTTCCTGACCTGCAGAAGCTGGTCCTTGGGCAGTGTCCCTGAGAGCAACTGTGAGCGCTGCTCCATCAGCTCCTGCATCATCTGCTTCACCTGCCTGTACCGTTCCATCTGCCCAGTCTGCAGCAGCATCACAGGATCACCATGTGTCCCACTGCCCCCTGGCTCCCCAGACCCCCAGTCCTCACCACATAGAGCTGCTTCCAGATGGTGGCCCACTCCCGCAGTGTGGTGGTGATCTCCTGCACCATCGGCATCTCAGTGGGCACCACGCTCTCCTCCACCCTAGAGGAAGCACAGGGACCCCCTGGCAGATAGGGGATGGAGTCTACGGTCCCTGCCCATGCCCCATACTTACCCCCGGTGCTCCACCACAGCACCCTTCAGCTGGATCAGTGAGGCTGGGAAGATGCCCTGGAGAAGTCAGAGCAGTTGGCATGGCTGGGCTGGGAGACATCCATTTGGGGGGGGCATGGCTGGGGGCTCCAGCCAGCTGTGCCCACTGTAGCCTCCCAACCCTGACCCCCCAGCAGGAACAGGGCAAGATGCTGGCCATGCCCCCCCCCCATTCCCCTAGATCCCCAGTAGGGACAGGGCAAGCCACCAGACATGTCCCCTGTGCCACCCTCCTCCAGCACCTCCTCACCTACCTGTGCAGCCCTGTTCTGGAGCGAGTACCCGCGGTACCAGCCTGCGAAGGGAGGAAGGGGGACACCGTCAGCCAGGCTGGGAGTCCTGGCTCTCACCACAGGGCCAAGGGAGGGTGCAGGAAGTCCCCATGCTGGGATGCATCTGGGGCTCCCCCTTACCCTCAGAGGCCTGCAGGATGTGGACTGTCTCCCCAATCTGCAGCGGGAGGTGATGCTCATTGGTGCTCGCGAAGTTCCACACGGCTGCAGGGAGAGGGACCCTGAGCTGGGAGTGAGGGTCCCTGCCCAGAGCCTTCCACCAGCACAGCCCCCTGGGCCCTGTGCACCTGCACCCCACAGCAAGCCCCCCACGGGGGGCAGAGCACGACAACAGGTACCGCTCAGCCCCAAGAGATGGGGCAGAGCCCAAGTCCCACAAACACTGTGAGACCCTGAGCACCCCAACCCCACACCTCAAGAGAGCTTTGGCACAGCCCACATGGGGCAAGGCACAAGAGGAGCCTCCAGCCCCCTCCTCCAGCACTCAGGGGTCCCCTATGGGATCCCCCTGCCTGCCACCCACACCCTGGGTGCCAGTGGTCCAGCTCCTGGCACAAGCAGTGCAGGGAGGCAAGTGCCAGCTGAGTCCTTGCCCAGGGCTGGTGGCCCAGAGACTGGTCAGTGTTGGGACAGCAGAGCTGGTGGCTGGGGAGGGAGGCAGTGGGGACAGGAGCTCACCGGTGGCCAACTGTTTCCTGCCCCAGGCAGGCTGCGGTTGTCCCTGTTGCTATTTCTGGCCCCAGGGACGGGGACAGCTCTGGTTCAGGCAGCCCTGGTTTGGCTCCCAGACTGGAGGACAATCCCCTGTACCCGGGAGTCCCGCAGGACCCCTGCCTCCACCCTGCCCTCGATGATCCAGCCGAGATCAGTAGCAGCTCAGCCCTTCTTCAGGTGCTGTCCAGGACCCCGTGGGACTCAACCCTCGCCCTGGTGCTGCCAGCACTGCAAGGGGAGGGTGCAGGAAACAGCACCCAATAGAAACGGGAAGAGGCACAGAGCTGCCAGGGCCAGCACAAGCTGTGGGTGCTGCAGGGAATGGGGAAGCTCGGGGCTTTGCTATCACAGACACTGAGGTGAGAACAAAGCCCCACCTGGGACCTGGGGCAAATTATAGGGCTCCCCCAGAGCCTCAACAGCCCAGCTGAGCCCAAACTCACAGCCCAGCGGGGAGACCCGGACCCTGTGCCAAGCCCCCACCCCAGTGCTGTGCCCCAGTGCTCCCCATCCCCGCCAGCACCAGCCCTGCAGTCTCTGGGCACACGGGTCCTGCTGACACCTGCCCTGGCCACCCATCACCAGCCCTCCAACCCCTCATTCACTCCTGCACCCACCAGCCCACCCAGCGCCAGCACCCCTGGGGCCTGGCCCCCTCCTCACATCACCTTCACAGTGGCACCAGCCCAGCACCACCAGTGCCACCACCCAGCCACCATCACCTGCCACTGCTGCAGGGCCACTGCATCTGGGGGGGACTGCTGCTGTCACCCCACCCTGAGCGCCCTGTCCAGCCAGCCCTGCACCCCACTGGTGAGCAGGAACCCCCACAGGGCTCAGTGCCTGCAGCCCCCACTCACCCACGCCATATTTCTCCTTTTTGGTGGGCAGCCAGGGTGCCATGGCCACCGTGCTGGGGGACTGGAGCTATGCCTGGGGACCAGGGTGCTGCAGGGACACTGCTGGTTCCTCCTGCTGCACTCCCCACGTCACGTGTACCCCCGTCTTGTGAAACCTCCACTTCCTCACTGCACAGCCGGGTAGAGGGGGCCCCACCGTCCCAGCCCCTACCCTGTGCTCCACCATGTGCCACCACACCCAAAGCCTTGGTCTGGGGGCTCGCTGAGCCTGCTGCTGCCATGGGTGCAGTAGCACCATGACCCCCTCTGCTGAGCACCACGGTGGAGCCCCCAGCCACCGGGACATGGGGCTCAAAGCCAGGGGCACGGAAGCGAGCACAGCCCCAGCCACACCATGGCATGAGGAGCCACATGGAGCCATGTGCCTCTGCCAGCTGTGATGCTCCAAACTGGCACCACCAGGACAAAGCCACTGCCATTGTGGCCAGGTCTGGCTTGTCGCTGTCTCCATCCCTCGGTGCCCCAGCCTTTTCCCTCCTCCCACGGCCACAGCTGGCTGTCCAGCACCTGTGGCTCTGCAGGGATGGGGCTTGGCCAGGCCCCTACCCGCAGCATGGCAGCACTGCCCGGGGGCCTCCTGGCCCCCCGAGTCCTGCTGCCACTACATCTCTGCTCCCACAGATTAGACCATCTCCATCCCTTGGAGCCAGCGCCCAGCTCGGTCCCTGTGCCGGCCCTTTGCAGTCCCCAGTTCCCCCAGGAGCCTGAGCCCGCTCTGGGGTCACCCCTGGCTGCAGCTCACCCCACCCCACGGGTCAGCCCAGCCCAGAGCCCCCCGGCCCAAGGGCCTCTCTGGGCTGCCCGCACTTAACCCCTCAGCCCGAGGAAGAGCTGGGGGCACGGGGAGCCCCGCGGGACAGGGGCACGAGTGGGTCTGGGAGCGGCTGGAGCCGCCTCGGAGGGGCTCCCCAGCCCCGCCACGGCGCTCTGGAGCCGCGACCCCGCCGAGGGGCACGGGCGGGACCTGCGGGAGCTGCGGGAGGTGCGGGAGCTGCTGGAGCTGCGGGAACTGTAGGACCTGCTAGAGCTGCGAGAGCTGCTGGAGGTGCGGGAAGTGCGGGAGCTACTGGAGCTGCGGGAGCTGCTGGAGGTGCGGGAGCTGCTGGAGGTGCGGGAGCTGCTGGAGCTGCTGGAGGTGCAGGAGCTGCTGGAGCTGCGGGAGCAGCCGCCGTCCCTCGTAGGACAGCTCGGGATGAGCAGCCCGACCCGCAGCTCCGCAGAACCGCAGCCCCAGCACGGGCAGGCGGAGCTGCCGGGGCTCCCGGAGCGGGGGAAACGCGGGCGGCTCCGAACTGTGAGACCCCGCAGCCCCCGGGGCTCCCGGTTCCCGCATCCCGGGCAGCAGGGACCGCTCGCCGGGCGGGGAGCTCCACCTGCCGGTCCCGCCGGGAGCCGCCGGGGCTGGGGCCCCGAACCGGGGGGTGCCCGTACCGGGGGTGCCCGTACCGGGGGGGGTGCCCGTACCGGGGGTGCCCGTACCGGGGGTGCCCGTACCGGGGGGGTGCCCGTACCGGGGGGGTGCCCGTACCGGGGGTGCCCGTATCGAGGGTGTCCGTACCGGGGGCGCCCGTACCGGGGGCGCCCGTACCGGGGACGCCCGTACCGGGGACGCCCGTACCGGGGGTGTCCGTACCGGGGGGTGCCCGTACCGGGGGTGCCCGTATCGAGGGTGCCCGTACCGGGGACGCCCGTACCGGGGGCGCCCGTACCGGGATCTCCGGCGCCGGGGCAGGACGTCCCGCTCCGACACCGGCACGGGATGCCCCAGTACGGGCAGGCCGGCTCCGGTACAGCGGAGGGCAGGATGGGACGCCCCGCACGGGGGGGTTCCTGCACCGTTACGGGGTACCCCGGTAGCGGCTGCCCCGCACCGGCACCGGGATATGCAGTGCCGGGACGCTCGGTGCCGGTGGGAGCTGCGGACGGGCCGGGGCTGCAGCCGCGGCACAGCGAGACGGGACCGGGAGCGCTGCCGGGAGTCCCGGGGGGGGATCCCGGGGGGGTCCCGGGTGGGGGTCCCGGGGGTTCCGGGGGGGGATCCCGGGGGGGGATCCCAGGGGGGTTCCGGGGGGGGATCCCGGGGGGGGATCCCGGGGGGTTCCGGGGGGGGTCCCGGGGGGGCCGCGCGCTCGCGCCACCTCCGGGCCCCGCCCGGCG
>JAWWEE010000122.1:72422384-72438278 GCA_035221455.1 Xenops minutus
CCCCCGGGGGGTCCGCGCGCTCCCGCCACATCCGGGCCCCGCCCGGCGCGGGCGCTGATTGGCTGCGCGCGGCGGTCACGTGGCCGCGCCCCGGGCGGGCCCGCGGGGCGGTGGCGCGCGCAGGTGAGCGGCGGAACCGGAACCGGAACCGGAACCGGGGCCCGGGGGGCGTGGGGGGCCCGCCCCCGACCCGCCCGCTCCGCTCTGCTCCGCTGGGACCGGCCCGGGGCCGGCGCTCCGGTGCTCCGGTGCCTGGTCCCGCCCGCTCCGCGCAGGTGCTCCGCCGGCCCGGCCCGACCACCCGTGCCATTCGGGGCCGGCCCGCACACGGTGTCCGCCCGGTCCCGCACCCCCTGTGCCCCGTCCCGGGCCCCACGCACAGCCCGGGCCGCTCCCCGCACCCGCTCGGTCCTACCGGGCTCTCCCGGTGACCCGCCCGTGCCCCCGGTGCCCCACGCCCCGGCCGTGCCGCCCCCGGGCCTGCCCCGCGGGACGGGACGTGGCACCGCCGGCACCGGCGCCTTCCCGGGACGGTGTCAGCGGTGTGTCGGTGCCGGTGCCGGTGCCGCTCCGCTGCCCCCGCCATGGCCGGCCGCGGGGCCCCGCGCCCCCTGCCCAGCGGCCCCGGCTCCGCGCTGCAGGAGGAGGAGGAGGAGGAGGAGGAGGATGAAGAGCCGTCCCTGGGCTGCGACGGGGACCTGGAGGTGAATCCCTACGACGGGCTGCCCTTCTCCTCCCGCTACTACGAGCTGCTGCGGCAGCGCCGGGAGCTGCCGGTGTGGACCGCCAAGTACAGCTTCATGGAGCACCTGGAGGGCGGCAGCGGCATCGTCCTGGTGTCCGGCCCGCCCGGCACCGGCAAGAGCACCCAGGTGAGAGGAGGGGGCTGTCCCGGGGCAGGGCGGGGGTCCGGGCTGTGCCTGGGTCCGCCCGGACCGCAGGGAAGGCCCTGAGCCATTGGGACACAGCGCCGGCCCCGGGGCCGCTGCGGTGAGCCCGGCGGGGCTGAGCGGGCACTGGGCTGTGCCGGGGCTGGGCCCGGGGCAGAGCCTTGGCACGGTCCGGGAAGCGCTGCCTTGGGAGCAGCTGGAGCCGGAGGGGGCACTGGGGGCAGGGACGGCCCCTCCTCGGGGCTGGGCCCGGGGCAGGGGCAAGATCGGGGTGCCGGATCCCTCCTGCCCACCCCACAGAGCTGATCCCACCGTGCAGCCACTGGCGACACCCAGGGACAGCGCCAGGGACTTTGACCAGGGAGGGATCAGCGGAGCAGCCGTATCTGCTGTGGGGCCAGACTGGGCTTGGTCAGCACCCTTGGCCCCGGGCTATTGGGGTGTTGGCCCTGGGATCAGGGCACTTGCCAAAATCACCTCCCTGGGTGTGACCTGCTGAGTTCCTGTGCTCAGCCAGCCCTGCTGGACTTGGGGAATAACTCCCTTGTGTGGGCCCCAGCGCTGGTGTTTTTGGGTGCAGCACCCTGCCTGCAGTCTCTGCAGGGCCCTGGGACACAGGGGGCATAAGCACAGCTTGTGGGGGGCACGCGGTTCAGGACAAAGCAGGACTCTGGTCCCCAGTGCCCAAGGGACATCTCTGTGACCCTGGCATTGTCCCACACTGCCCAGCTAGGCGCTTGGCCAGCAACTGCTCCCTGGTCCTCCCTTCGCTGTCACTCTCTGAGGGTTTTCCCAGGACGTTGTCCTGTATCCCTAGTGAGAGCACTGCTGCAGTATCCTGTATAAGGGGAGGAAGCTGCAGGTGTGAGGCAGTGGGGCTCTTGTCATAGGTTGTGGAGCTCAGAGGTGACAAGAATAGGTAGGGAAGGTCCTGCCTGAGCTGTGAGTGCCTCTGGATGGCCCCTGGCCCCAGAGGTCTTGCAGCCAGATCCTTGAAGAGGGTTCCTGTGACTTTTGGAAGGTCACAGCAGGGAGAGGCCAGTACTGGGCCAGTGCTGACCCTGACTCTGTCCCCACAGATCCCACAGTGGTGCGCCGAGTATGCTCTGTCCCTGCAGTTTGCCCACGGGCTGGTGGCCTGCACTCAGCCCCACAGCTTGGCTGCCCTCAGCCTCTCCCTGCGTGTGGCTGATGAAATGGACCTGAACCTGGGCCATGAGGTGGGCTACTGCGTGCCCCACGAGGACTGCTGCACCGCCGAGACCATCCTCAGGTACGGGAAGGATAGGGCCCGGATGGCCTGTGCTGGGAGTGCAGTGCTCTAATTCCTCTGAGCTCCCTGTAATCCCTTAATCCATCCTGGGCTTGCTGGGGAGCAGTGCTGGTGGAGGCTGCCTGCTGCAGTGGGGGCTGCTGCTGGGAGGGGGCGAGGCGTTCCCCCCAAGCCGGGGGTCCATGCTGATGGGGTCGGGCTGTGGCAGGTTCTGCTCAGACGAGATGCTGCTGTGGGAGATGACGTCGGACCCGCTGCTGCGGCAGTACGGGGTGGTGGTGCTGGACGAGGTGCAGGAGCGCACGGTGCCCACGGATGCGCTGCTGGGGCTGCTCAAGGATGTGCTGCGCCAGCGCCCGGCACTGCGGCTCGTGGTAGTCACCGCACCGTCCCTAGAGCCACGGCTGCGCACCTTCTGCGGGGACCCTCCCGTGGTGCGGGTCCCGGGGCACAGCATCCTGCCACAGCTGCTCTACCGGGAGCCACCAGCCCATGGACGAGTGGCCGCTGCCTGCCAGGCCGTGCTGGACATCCACCGGCGCCAGGAGCCAGGCCACATCCTGATCTTCCTGGCCAGTGAGCAGGTGGGCTGTGGGGAGAACCAGGCAGAGGAGGTTTGGAGGGTCCCTCTCAGTGGGGAGCCCTGAGAATGTTAAGCAGTGCTGGAAGTTAAACTGAGAGAGCTGGGGCTCCTCTACAGAGGGGCTGTGAGCACTGGTGGGCAGCAGGAGGCAGGTGCAGGGCACAGAGCAATACTCTGACCTGGGGATGGGAACACTCCAGCTGTCAGCGGGTGTCACCTATGCCCTTCTGTCCTTCCCCAGGAGATCTCCGAGTGCTGTGCTGCCATCCAGACAGAGGCTGTGTCACTGAGCCCAGTGCTGGGCCCGCTGCTGGTGCTGCCACTGCACCCTGGGGTGGGCCGGGCTGCACAGCGACTGTACGAGGCACCTGAGGAGAGCCGGGAGCGGCGCGTCATCGTTACCCACTGGCTCGGGGACTCGTCCTTCTCGCTGGGCACTGTGCGCTTCGTCATTGACTCGGGGCTGGAGCTGCGCAGCGTGAGTGGGAGGGGAGACAGGGCAGAGGAGTCCGGGCGGGAGGGTTGGCTCTGCTCCGGGCACAGTGGGGGGTAGGCTGCAGGATCTGCTCAGTTGGGACCCTGGCATGATGTTCCAGGCTTGGATGAGGGGCCTGCCCCGGGGAGGTGGCAGCAGTGACCCTGCACTGGCAGGCAGAGGGGCCATGGGGGATGGCAGGGGCTCCCCTGCAGTGTCCCACTCACAGCCTCGCCGCAGGTGTACAACCCCCGCATCCGTGCTGAGTCCCAGGTGCTGCGGCCCATCAGCTGGAGCCAGGCTGAGTCGCGCATGCAGCGAGCAGCTGGCAGCCCCCCAGGTGAGACCCCTGCTCCAGTGTCCCCCCTCGGGGCTGTTGTCCCACCCCCTGAGGCCTCTGGCAGCTCTGTCCCACATCATGGCCCCTCTCCTGCAGGCACCTGCCTGCGCCTGTACTCAGAGGCCTTCGAGCAGCGCCTGCCCCCCAGCCCCGCGCCCCATGTCAGTGAGACCAGCCTGAGCCGCCTCGTGCTGCTGCTGAAGCGCCTGGATATTGCTGACATGGGCCAGTGCGACTTCCTTGACCGCCCAGGTAGAGTGGGAGGGGACCAGGCATGCTGTGGGTGGCTGTACCAGAATTGCTGTGGGCTGGCCATGGCTGTGGCCATCACTGTGGCATGGATTGTCTCTGGAGAGGGGCTGAGGAGCCTGATGGGTGCAGGAGGAGGGTGGGCAGAGCTGCCTGATGTCCCACCCCAGCTCCCGAGTCACTGATGCAAGCACTGGAGGACCTGGACTACCTCGCGGCTCTGGATGATGACGGGAACCTGTCAGAGGTGGGGATCATCATGTCGGAGTTCCCACTGGACCCACAGCTGGCCAAGGCTCTCATCGCCTCCTGCGAGTTTGACTGCGTGGAGGAGATGGTCAGCCTGGCTGCCATGCTCACAGGTACTGTGCGGGGGGGCAGCCAGTACTGCAAGGGGGTGCTGAGGGCACACCATGACCCCCCTGCCCACCCCCAGCATCCCCCTGCTTCATGACCCTGTCTGCACACCTGGAGGAAGCTGTGGCCCTGCGCCGGCGGACTCTGCTGCACCCCAACGGGGACCACTTCACCCTCATCAACATCTTCAATGCCTTCCAGCAGCGTGAGCATGGGCAGGGGCTGGGGCGGGCGGGGACTGCACCCCTGTAGGCATCCCACAGAGCCTTCAGTGTCCCCTGCACCCCTGTGGCTGTCCTGCAGCCCCCTTGCCTGGCCCCTGCACCCTGGCAAGCATCCCACAGCCCCCTCACCTGTCCCATGCTCCTTTGTAAACTAGTACTGCAGCTGTGTTCCTCACCACATCCCAGTGCTGAGCCTGGCTGCACGGGGATCTGGGGGAGTCCCAGCCCCAACCTGCAGGTTGTACCCTCTGCATGGTCCCTATCCCTGGTGCAGGGAAGAGATGTACCCAGTGGGATCTGTGCCAGCTTCTGTAGACCCTGAGCCCCCAACTCTGTGAGGTCTCTGCTTGCCCATCCCCATTCCTGTGTCACTGGCCCCACTGTCCCGTCCCCATGTCACTGACACTGCTGTCCCATTCCTGTCCCCACACCACTGACCCCCCCGTCCTACAGATGCCGGGGACGAGGGCTGGTGCCGGAAGCACGGGGTGGATGCGGAGAGGCTGCGCCTGGCGAGCACCGTGCGTGCAGAGCTGCTGGAGGTGATGCGGCGCATCGAGCTGCCAGTCTCACCACCCACCTTCGGCTCCGACGCCAACGCCCTCAACATCCAGCGGGCCCTCATCTCTGGGTACTTCCTCAAGGTGGGCCTGGGGGCTGTGAGGGGCGGCAGAGGACTGCAGGGGGTTGTGCCAGCCGCCCCGCTCCTTCCCACTCTGCTCCCAGGTCGCCCGTGACATCGACGGCTCTGGCAACTACGTGATGCTGACACACAAACACGTGGCACACTTGGCCCCCGCCTGCGGGTACCTGCTGCGGCCACCCCCACGCCGCCTGCCCCCCTGGGTGCTCTACCATGAGTTCACCATCTCCCAGGACAACTGCCTGCGTGTGGTGTCAGAGATCCAGCCCCAAATGTGAGGGCTCGGGGATGGGGAGAGACAGGGCCCTCCAGGGGGCCTCCACAGCTGACTCAACCCCTGTCCCCACAGGCTGGTGGAACTGGCCCCCCAGTACTACCTGAGCAACCTGCCATCCAGTGAGGGCCGGGACCTGCTGATGGAGCTGCGGGAGAAGGTGGTGGCAACAGAGGATGTGTCAGTGGGGCCAGAGCCACTGGCAGAGGCTGCTGGACATGAGGCTGTGGAGGGGGACGTCTGTGTCCTACAGTGACCCAGAGCACCAGAGCCCCGGAGAGGGGCTGCCTGGGCTTGGCCGTGACATTGGAGACGGGAGAGCCCTGGAGGGTCCCTGGGGGGCCATGTGGCTGCAGGGGCTGTCCCGGGCCCCAGGGAGGTGCAGGCACGGCCTCAGCGCTGTGCCGTGATCAGTCGTGGGCCAGCAGCTGTGGGACCAGGCTGGCACCTCAGAGTGTGGATTGGGCAGTGCTGGCCCTAGCCAGGGAAGTCGTGCAGGCCCTCCCCGCTGGGCTTCTTCACCCCGTCTTTCCCCAGGGTTCTGACGGGGCGGGAGGCACCGCCTGTCCCGCTCCCCCCACACCTGGGGCCGAGGGGCCATGCACAGGTCCCTCCTGTATAAACTTTTTTGACCTTTGCTCCTGATCTTGTGTCTGTGACTGCAGCTGAGGGGTCAAGCTGAGGTGCGGTCTGTCCTTCTGAGAGGCATCTCCGTGGAGGGATCTGACTGGGGTGGGCTCTGTCCCTGCTCCTCCCCTCTCCGGGGAGTTTCTGGCTCTGAGGGCTCACTCCTCGCCCACCTCTGTTTTGAGTGCCATGCTGGGGCCCCAGCCATGCCGAGGTCTGAGGGCAGCCCCGGCCTTTGCACCGGGGCTTCCCTTCTGTGGTTGTGGTTCTTCTGGAGAAACCAAGGGGAAGCTGTGGCCACTGAGGGCGGGGTGAGCAACCCCCAGACCTACTGCCAATGCTTCCTCCTTCCAGATGGGACAGGGTTAGGGTTAGGGTGCACCCCCAGGCGAGGTGCCCCCTGCCTTCGTCCCCTATCAAGGTTCCCTCAAGGTCCAGCATCAGGATCCCCTACAGCCCTGGCACTATGGCCAAGGGCTGAGCATCTGCCTGGGTGGTCGGGGGGTCCACCTTCTCTCCCCACAGCCCATGCGCAGGGACTTCACTCTGTTCTGGAAGGGGCCTGGAGTCTCCACTGCCCTGTCCTGGCCACAGTGCCTCAAAAGGTGAGGGCTGGGCTCCCCCAAGGCTTCCACAGCCCCCACTTCCCCTTTGCTTTCTAGGAACTCCAGAAAGTACATAAGCAGGCACAGGGCTCCCTCCCCGGGGGCGGGGGGCTGCCCTGTGCCCTCATCCTGGGCCGGTACCAGTTGCAATGGCAAAGGGGTGGCTGGTGGCCATGGTGGGCTCTATCCCTACGATGCCATCCCTGCACAGCACCCCATGGGACATGCAGTGATCCAAGGAGGGGAAGCAAAAGGTGAAACAACCTGTGTGGCAACCCACCCAGCAGGGCTTAGCCCCGTGCAGCCCCTCTTTGGACCCCTGGGGCCAGCGCTGATAGATGTTGGTGGTCCCTCCCAGTGGTGAGACACTGCGGGGGCTTCGTGGGGCACGTGGTGACGTGCAGACCCTCGGGGTGGTGCAGGGGCTCAGGACAGCTCTCAAGGAGTTGGGACCGCCTGGGACCCTGGCACTGTCCCGGCTGCTCAGCGCTGCCCCTCTCCTGGCTTTTTCCCGTCCTCCAGCGGGTGGGGCAGGGCAGCAGGTGCCTGGTGACCCCTGCCCGGGAAGTACCGGCGGTGAGTCCCAGGGCTGGGTGGGTGGGGGGCTGAGCGTGGGTCCCACACAGCCTCTCTCCACTTCTTGGAATTGTGATGCTGCTGTGGTTGCACCTTGGGGCATGCCTGTGGAGTCCAGCCCTGTATAAACCCGCAGCCCCCAGCCCCAGTGCACCCATTGGAGCGGCAGACACAGAGGTAGGCACAGCCCGGGAGGGTAGGGGAGTCCCGAGGTGGGGGGTCCTGCTCTGGGGCGCTGCTCCCAGGGCTGGGGGACTCTGCCCTTGCTGGCTCTGCTGCCTGTGTCCCTCTCCCGGGGTACATCCAGCTCTCTACTCTGGGGCTGCCCTTCCCCTGCCCTTCCCTTCCCTTTCCCTTGCCCTCACAGATGCTGGTGCTGGTGGGGTTGGTGCTGTGCCTCACGCCTGTGGACCCTCTGACTGCCTTCCCCCCAAAGTGTGAGTGCTGCCTCCTGGGCACAGGGGAGGCCTTGGAGGGGGAATCTCCCGTTTGGAGGGTGGGCTGCAGGGACCTCACACTGATCAGAGGGAGCAGGGAGCACCCTGATCCCACATCCTTCTGATAGAAGTCGGGACAGCTCTGCTGGAGGATTAGAGGGTATGAGGGGGATGCAGGGAGGGACATGGGGTGAGGGAGAAGGGGGACGGATGTGGCATGATGGGACAGATAGGGATGGACGTGAGATGATGGATGGAGCAGGTGGGGATAGATTTGGGGTGATGGGACAGGTGGGAGTGGATTTGGGGTGCAGGAGCAGTGTGGGGACCATGGGGTAGGATGGGCAAAGGGTACCCAGCCCTGTGTTGGTGTGAGGGACAAGCTGCCCCCACCACAGCCCATTCTGACCCCAGGCTCTGCCTCTCACCTCCAGTCCAGGTGGGGAAGCTGAACGGGGACGTGGTGGTGCAATGTGACACACTGGAGCCACACATCAGCTGGACACTGAACGGGGAGGAGGAACCCATGGCCGAACTGGTGGCCGAGGGCCGGAACCTCACCATCCTTGGCTTGGACCTGCCAGCCACGGGCAACTACAGCTGCTGGGCCGGTGCTGTCCTGCTGGACACCATCTACGTGGTGGTCAGCGATGCCCGTACGTGAGGGCATGGCTGACAGAGCCTGGGCAGAGGGGCTGATGGAGTGCAAGGACGGAGGGCAGGCTGGGGACTTGGCACTGCTCGTGCTCAGTCCATCGGCATGACTTTGGGGGTGGAGGAGCCTCACCAGTGCCATGCAGAGAGGTGGCACTGCTCCCAGCCCCACATAGCCCCTGACCCCAAACTTGGCCCCCCAGGTGAGGAGAAGATTGACATGTCCTGCCAGGCTGAATCCTACTATGGCTCCTTCCACTGCTTCTGGCCCGGGTCCCCCTCTGCTGTCTTCCGTGCCCGCCTCACACACAGGTGGGTGCCCTGGGACCCCCTAAAGCCACCCCAGCCCTGTGGAGTGTGAGACCAGGCCTCACGCTTGCTCACACCTCCCTTCCCTCAGTGATGGCTCCATGGGGCCATGGGTGCCAGCAGCTGGGGACCGTGGCCAGTTCAACGTCAGCCTGGCAGACCCCTCATTCTGCCCCTTCGGTGAGGAGCTGCATCCACTGCAGCTGCACCTGGAGGGGCTCTCAGACACCTCCTACCTCAGCCTCTCCAGGCACTTCTTCCTCCGGGACATTGGTGAGTTTGGGACAGCAGCAGTGGGATGGGTGTGTCCAAGGGACACTGGGGGCTCTGAGGGGGCTCAGCCCCCATCCTGAGCCCCTTCTGCCCACAGTGCGTCCAGACCCCCCCCAGGACCTGACCCTGCGGTGGGGGGGGGAGCAGCTCCACCTGGCCTGGGCTCCCCCAGCCTCCTGGCAAGTCCCCAAGTCCTACTTTTCGCTGCTCTACCATCTGCAGTATGAGCTCCCCAATGGCACTCAGGTAACAGGGGCTCTGCCCAGCCACATTCCATATGCGCCCACCCTGCCTCAGCCTGGGCTCTTCCCTATGCCTGGGGTGGGCCATTGGGAACAGGGACTCTCTGCAGGCTCAGCCATGGCTCCCTCCCCACTCTGCTGCTTCTCTCCTTGAGGCAATGAATTGTCACCCCTGGCTGTCACCTCTGCTCCCCAAAGCACTGCCTGGGTCAGAGGGTGCTGGTGCCTCCCACTTCTCATCAATAGCTTCCCCCCACCCCAAGGATCTGCCCAGGTCGTGACCTGCCCCCCTTTGCAGGTTGAGCAGTTCGTGGAGGGCATGGAGGAGACAGAGGTGCAGGTGGATGCTCAGCGGGTGCGCATCAGCTGCCGGGACCCCTACACCGCCCCCGCCTGGAGCCCCTGGAGCCCATGGCAGGACCTCAATGCACCCCAATAACACCAGCTCTGAGCGCACTGACCCCATGCACAGACACCTCCTTTCCCCAGCACCCTTTCCCTCCCACCCCAGACCTTCAGGGGAACACCTGAGGCTGGGAGGACCCCATGGGCAGCCACAGACAACAGCACCCACCTCCCTGTCCCTTGTACCGCTCAGAAATGCTTTTTTCCATTGTTAAAGCAGTTGTTTTCCACCTCTTAAAGCACGGGGCTTGGCTCTGCTGCCACAAACCCTCGTCAGTGTCTGTGTGGGGAGGAGCATGCTGGGCCCTCACAGCTCCCTGACGGGCTCCTGGAGAGTGTGGGGCTTGGCCCTGGGGTCCTTGTGAATGGCTGGAACAGGTTCATCCAGCCAGCTTGAGGACAGCTCAGCTGGAGGGTCCCCACAGCCCTGTCCAGCTACCCATGGGCACCCTGGACCCCCTAAATCTTCACCACCTGCCCCAGATTTGCCTCCTTTCTGGAAGCTGCAGTGGGGCAACATCCTCAGCCTCAGGGGCAGCACCCTGTCCCCACATTCCAGGGAGCAGGAACCTGTCCTGACCCCAGGAGTTCTAGTCCAGGAGCAGGACATGGCCACAGCCACAGTGGGGAGGCCAGAGACCACCCGCCAGCACTGGGGGGGGTTCAGCTCCCACTGGAGCTATGGCTCGGCCTCCACAATGTGCCCCTTTGGTGTTCCTGTGGGGTGTCCAGCCTGGGGTGCAGGGGCTGTGCCAGGTGGGATGGAGCCCAGACCCTTCCATGAGCCCTCTCCCTGCAGAGCCTCGCCATGCTCCTGCTCTGCCACAGACCCCTGGAATACAGAGGGTGCTCCTGACTGGGGGTGCTGCCCCCCTGCCCACCCCTTCCTACCCCCAGACAGGCTGGCTCCGGGTGATGCCACGGAGCTTTATTGAGGTGCTTCCGCGGGGGTCTGGGCTGGGACCCCCTCCGGGACCCTCACCCCAGAGAGGCTGGTGAGTGTGTGGCCCCACGGGTGCTGCCCTCCCGGGGGTCCTGGGGCGGGGGTCAGGCGGGGGAGTAGGAGTCCGGGGAGCCCGTGGCACGGGGTGGCAGAAGGACCGGGACTTTGTCAGTCCAGAGGAGTCCAAAGGGTCCGAGGGTACCACGGTCCGGGGGCGGGGGTCGACAGGAGTCGAGGGTCTGGGGTCCGGCAGAGGGACCGGGGTCCGGTGGCGGGGCTGAGGGTCCGGTCACGGTGCCAGGGGTCCGGTGGTCACGGCGGGTCCGGTGATGGGACCAGGGCTCCAGGGGTCCGGTCACGGCGGGGCCAGACCGCCCAGGCGCAGCTCCTCGCTCTCCAGCATCTCCCTGGAAGAGAAGGGCCGGGCTGAGCCCCTCGCCCCCCGCCACCCCCGTGCCCTCCCCCGCGTACCGGTACGCGGCGATCTCCGCCTCCAGCGCCATCCGCAGCCGCAGCAGCGCCGGGTACTCCCGCAGGCACCGGGCCATCTCCGCCTCCGCCGCCCCGATCTCCCGCTCCAGCTCCGACACCCGCTCCTGAGCCGGGCCGTCAGCAGCGCCGGGGCCGCGGGGCGACCCCCGGGACCCCCGGCCGGACATCCTCCGCACAGAGACCCCCAGCCCGACCCCCGCCCCGCACGGACCTCGGGGATCCCCAGCACCGCACCGACCGACACCCACCCACACGGACACCCGAGCTGCCGCCCCACTCGGACCCCACTCTCGAGCCCCCCTTAAACACCCCCACTCCGCTCCCCGCTGCCTCCCCGGGCCCCCCAGCCCCATCGAGACCCCCCGCCCCCGCCCCTCTCCATCTCCCCCCTTCGCCCTATCCCTGCGGGCATCCAGCCCCGGCACCGCCCCCCACCCCAAACATCCACCCCCCTCCTCACATCCCAGCCCCCCAGGCACTCCGCGACCCCCTCCCATCCCGCACCTGGTACTTGGCCAGCTCCCCGCTCCGCCGGTCCCGCAGCCCCTCCAGCTGCCGGTGCAGGGCACCCACGGCTCCGCGCAGCGCCTCCACCTCTGCGGCTCGGGCTCGCAGCAGCCTCCGGTAACCGGCAGCCTCCGCACGGGCACGGAGCACCGCCTCGCCGCTGCCGCCCCACCGGCACCGTGCCCGGCCCTCGGCCGCGCTCATCCCGGCGGCGATGCGGTGCCTCCTCCCCGGCGCGTCACGAACACCAGCCAATCCTGCCGGTACCGGCTGTCCGACTCCTCCCGGTAGCGACGGAGGAGGGGGGCCGGCAGCAGTCTGTCCCCCCAAAAGTGGGGCGAGGGGCCGCAGCATCGTGGATAGCGGTCAGGTGGGGGGCAAGGAGTCCAGGGTCAAGGTCATCGCTGTTCCCCACCCCCAACCCTGTCCTCCCCTCCATCATCACCAATCGAGACCAGAGTGGGGCTGGAAGGTTCTGGGAGTGGGGGGGAACCCCACGTAGGGGGTCACTGGGGAGTGAGCACAGAGATTTGCCAGAGGAGGGGGTGGTTCAGCCCCTCAGCCCTCCCTTGAATGTGCTGTGGGTCATGAAGGCTCGGTCTGTGGGAGGTGATGGGGGTCCCAGGGGGAGTCAGGGGCTGGTGCAATCCATTGGCATGGGGGACACCCCAAGTCCATGACAGGAGGCCGTAGGAGCACATCTGAGCTCAGGGACCTGACAGATTGGTGGGTGCAGGGCTAGTGGCCTGGTCCATCAGTCTGTTCCACCACTGGGAAGGGGACTGGGGTGGCCAAGTTCTTCATCCAACCTGATGGGCATAGCTGGAAGTCAGAGGTGGCAAACTCTGACTGGGATAAGGCAAGTGGTGTGGTGGGTGCAGACCCTGCAGCGAGAGTGGGGAGCTCCCAGCACTGGGAATGGGGCACCCACACTGTGCCCTGCTCCAGGTGGACCAGGGACTGTGGCTGCCCCACTCTGACCCATGGAGCCACTGGTGGATTGGCAGCAGGTCCTGAGCAGGGACCCCCCGAGGAGCTGTCCTGGAGCAGGGGTCCTGGGGTGGGGGGTCTGCAGAGCCCTGCAGGGTGTAGAGGCCTGTCCATGGGTTCCAGGTGTGCAGACAGGGGACTGTCCACAGCGGTGCTCCAGGTGGGATTTGGTAAAGCTTTGAGTCCAATTGCAGGGGTATGACTGTCCAGCCAGGGGGCCCAAGGGGACTATCCATGGCAGGGAGGGGGCTGCCCATGGTGGGACACCAGGAAGCTGCAGCCCCTTCCCTGCCGCAGGTTGAGCTCCCACTGCCACCTCCTGGCATGTCGGTGGCACCCGGGGCCGTCACACCACAGAGGCCACCCCCGAGACCGATGTCACCTTGTTGTCCTCTGCCCAGGGCTGGAGGTTCTGCAGGGCGTAGAGTGAGGAGTTGTGCATGCAGAGCGGGTCCTGTGGCAGTGGCTGAGCCAGGCTCTTCTGGAAAGCCTCCTGCTGCAGGTGCAGCATCAGCCGGTTGGCCTGTTGCCTCTCTGCCTCACGCTCCTCTGCCGTCTGACGCCTGCAGATACCCACCGTCAGCACAGACTGCAGCTCGCACTGCCAGCACTGCCCCACAGCACTATCCTTTGTCCCTCAGCACCACCTTGTGCCAGTGTAGCACTGTCCTGCAGCCCTGTCCCTTGTCCCCCATCCCTCAGCACCACCTTGTGCCAGTGTGGCACATCCCATGACACCACCAGACCTCACCCAGCTGGGCACAGGACATGGGCATCCCATCCCTCCCCAGTCCAGCTTCTCCCAGGATGGGGGGCTCAGCCACAGTAAGAGGAAGGTGCTGGAGGGATCCAGGGGAAAGACTGCCAGAGGGATGTGGGGGTTGGGCTGGTGGAGGGATGTGGGGTTCAGCTGCTGGAGGGATGTGGGGGTCGTGGCAGATGCCCTGAGGCCATCCCTGTTACCTCCACTTGGTGCGGCGGTTCTGGAACCAAGTCTTGACCTGGGCATCTGTCATCTTGAGGGCCTTGGCCAGGGTGGCACGCTCAGCCGAGGCCAGGTACTTCTGCCGGTGGAAGCGCTTTTCCAGCTCGCAGATCTGCACCCGGGAGAAGGATGTCCGCGGCTTTTTGCGCTTGGGCGGTGTCCGGTTCTGGTACGGGTGCCCAATGCGCCGTGTTGCCGTGAAGGGCGACAGTGCAGCTGTGGGGAGAGTGGGGTAAGAGCCCCAGCAGAGCCGGGCAGAACAGGAGCCCAGGGCAATGCTGGAGGGCTCGGGACGGTGGAGAAGGAGCCCTCTGGTGGGGCTGTGGGGATGGGGTACCCCAGGGGGCCACCAGTGCTGCCTGGGAGAGGAGGGGAGGGGGATACTCTGAGTCATCCCTAACTACTGCCCCGGCCCAGGGACCCAGGGGCAGCTCAAGAGGTGGTTCAAGGGAGGACCTTTTCCCACCCCATGGCCACGGCATCATTGCTCCCCAGCCTGACAGTGGACACCAGGACGGGGTGAATGGGCTGCTCTGGTCGCAGGGCTGCTGCAGGACCGTCAGGCTCCGGCTGCACAGACCCACCCCCACCACACACTGAGCCCCTCCGCAACCCCCAAGGAGCCTCCACGATGCTGCAGGGGCTGCCCAGCCCTCCCGGGGAGGGGATGGGACCCCAGAAGGTATCAGGAGGCAGGCAATGTCTCCCTCCATGTCCCGACATCTGCGTCCATGTGCCAGCAGTGCCTGGGCTGACCACCACTGGCAGCTGCCAGGAGCTGGGGAAGGGGCTGTCCCTTCCTGCTCACAGTGTAAGCCAGCACTGGCTAGGCCAGTGTGTCACATTCCGGCCCTCAGTGAAGCTGAAGCCACAGAGAGCTCCAGGCCAGTGAAGTGGTGTGGGGGAAGGTGAGGGCTCGGCAGCATCAGCACCCAGCACCCGCCGCCCCCTGTTTCAGTGGCGGCCATGTCTATGCCATTACCCCATGGCACCATGGCCCTGTGGCGCCATGGTCTTGTGGTACTCTGTGGCACCATGGTCTTGTGGTACTTTGTGGTGCCATGGTCTTGTGGTACTTTGTGGCACCATGGCCATCACCAGGGCCAGCACAGGCCTGGACCAAGGGTGACCATGGTGGTCCAGGCAGCCATGGCACAGGGACACGGGTCACAGCCCACAGCACCGCGGGAACCCCGTGGCGCCCACAGACCCTCCCTCCACCCCACGCCCAGGAGGCCGCCTGCCCGCCGGCGGGCGCAGACACGGTTGACGCAGGTGGAGCCGCGCAATCAGGGGGATGGAGGCCCCCACGTTCCCTCCCTGCGCAGGGCGGCCCCTCGCCGGGACCAGATGCTGCCCGCCCGCAGCCCACCCCAGGGCCAGTGCTGAGTGATGGCTGCGGCTGGGAGACCCCGTGCTGGGGAGGGGCTGCCCCGTCCACCCACGGCTGGCGCCAGGCAGGAGACGAGGACGTCACCCACCACCCTGTGCGGGGACGGTGCTTCGTCACCGCTGAGATGGCGGGTGGGCCGGGAGGTGAACAGGGCTCTGCTGGTGCCCGGGCAGGACCCCCACGGCCCCCGGCCTCCCATCCCACACTGTCCCAGCACCCCGTGGCCAGTGCTCGGCCCCCAGCCCCACGGCCCCCAGCCCCACGGCCCCAGCCTCGTCCCCACATGCAGCCGCGCGCTGCAGATGTGGCAGCACCGCCATCTTGGGTGGGAGCCGAGCCGAGCCGAGCCAGGCCGGGGGTCTTGGGCACCTGAATGCAGCTCTGGTTCCTGGGACCCCAACCTCAGCCCCTGCTCCTGCTCCTCAGGGCCGCAGCCACCAGCACCCTTGCCCCAGCACAGGCACTCAGCCCCCACCACGACGCTTAGCCCCCGGCCCTACTGGGACCCCTCACCGCCTCCCCGACACCTCCTGTGTCACCACCCGCTCCCCCTGCCCCAGCGCAGGCTCCCCCTGACCTCTCCCACAGCACCGGCACCCTGTGCTCTGCAGCAATCCCTACACACGTGGATCTGGGGGTCCCGTCCCCACACATCCCACAGACCCACCACCCCCATCCCCTGGGGGCGATGGGTCTGGCATCTACTCTGTGCAGAGACAAGCTTTGTCCTGTAGCCCCACTGCAGATCCCCTCACTCCACACGCTGTCCCCACGGAGCCCCCACATCACATCCCACTGCCCACAGAGCCCCCACCCCACAGAGCCCCCACCGCGCTCCCCGCCCCGAGAAAGCTCCCACCCTGCACCCCGCAGAGCCCCAACTCCACCGCCCGGCTCCTCGCAGCCCCCGGCAGTCTCCCCGTTATGGTGGGATAGGGTCGGTGACACCCGGCCCGGAGAAGGGAGCGGACACGGAGCGCAGCTCGGAGCCGCTGGACCCTGCCCGGTGCTGCGGTGGAGCCGCCGGTGGCCGCGCCAGCCCCGAGCCGCTCCCGCGGGCCCCGACGGCGGCGGGCGAGGGCCGGGCGCTGCGGGAACCGGCGGAGCTCCCGGTCCGCGCCGTGCCCGGCCGGTCCCCGCGCCCGCCT
>JAWWEE010000122.1:72446798-72457351 GCA_035221455.1 Xenops minutus
GGGCAGTGATGGGGCGGGGCCACGGATGGGCGTGGTCGCGTGAGGGGCGGGGCCATGGGAGGGGGCGTGGTCAAAGGGCCGGGCCGGGCGCTGGGTGGAGGGGGCTCCGCGGCCCCTAAAATCCCGTTCCCTGGAATAATAAGGGAACATGGCCGGGCAGCCTTTCAAAATCACGTTTTCTGACATCGTAAGGAATGGCAGGAGAGGCTCTGTGGGCCCGGGCGTTTCCAGGTGACAAGGTCTCGAGGGGTTCCTGATGGCAGGTGAGAGGAATCTCAAGGGGCTCCAGGTGACAGGTGATGTGTCCCCTTAGGAGGAGGTGAAGGTGAAGATGAAGGAGCTGAACGAGCACATTGTGTGCTTCCTGTGCGCTGGGTACTTCATCGACGCCACCACCATCACCGAGTGCCTGCACACCTGTGAGTGCCCTCACCTGTCCCTGGGGGGCGGGGGGGGCTGCACACCTGTGAGTGACATGGGCCGGTCCCCCACCTGTCTTTGTCCCCAGTCTGCAAGAGCTGTATCGTGAAGTACCTGCAGACCAGCAAGTACTGCCCCATGTGCAACACCAAGATCCATGAGACGCAGCCGCTGCTCAACCTCAAACTGGACCGGGTCATGCAGGACATCGTCTACAAACTGGTGCCCGGCCTGCAACACAGTACGGGGGGCTGAGGGGGGATCCTGTGGGAAATGGGGGACAAGTGCCAGGGCATGGGGGCTGTGAAGATGGAGGGGCACAGAGGAAGGGAGGAATGGGGATTGTGGGAGAGAGAGTTGGGGGTGCAGTGGAGAGGGATGAGGAGCACAGGAAGGAAGGATGGAGGGCATGGCGTGGGTACTGGTACCCTATAGCAGAGAGGGCACATAGGGACAGGTGTGAGGGATGGTGGGATCAGAGACACATCTGTGAGGGGCCAGGGATTGGGATGGGGATGGGAATAGGGCCAGGGATGAAAACAGGGATGGGCACATGGTACTGGATGGAGACAGGGATCGGGACAGGGACTGGGTCCCCAACCTGTGGCAGGGGTTTGGTGCAGTGGGAGCAGTGGGGTAGGGCTGAGGGCAGCCAGGGACCCCCCTCAGGAGCACACAGGCCCCAGGTGTGTGCCTGAGCCACGTCTCATCCCCAGGTGAAGAGAAGCGGATCCGGGAGTTCTACCAGTCCCGTGGCCTCGACCGAGTGACACAGCCCAGCGGTGACGGTGGGGCAGGGGGACATGGGGGGGCACAGCGGGGCACAGGGGACAGCCAGCTGTGGTGCTGGGGCCACATGGGGCTGACTCTGCCCCCCGTGTCCCCAGACACGGTGGGGGGTGACCCCATGGGGCTCCCCTACAGCACCTTCGACCATTCGCGCGCCCACTATTTCCGCTATGATGAGCACGTCTCACTGTGCCTCGAGAAGCTGAGGTGAGTCCAGGGGGACTGTGGCCCCTCGGTGGGGTGGGCAGGGGACACTGGGCATGACAGTGCCCTGGGCCCCCAGCCCTGAGACTCGACACATGTCCTCTTGCCTTCCCCCTGCAGTTCCAGCAAGGACAAGAGCAAGGCTGTGCTGCAGGTGAGTGGGAGTCCCCACAGCCCCCACCTCTGACCCCCAGCCCTCACCCTGATGGGGTGCATGGGGGCCCAGGGGGTGTGTGGGGTCCCCTCAGCTCCCCAGCCTGCTCTTCCCCTTGCAGCAAAAGTACGTGAGGTGCTCAGTGCGGGCACAGATCCGGCACCTGCGAAGGGTCCTGTGCCACCGGCTCGGGCTACCCCTGCAGCATGTGAGTGGGGGTCCGGAGGGCTCATAGACTTGGGGGGGGGGTCCTGGCCCCAGGGGGAGGCCTGGCTCCCCTGACACAGCCCCCCATGCAGGTGCAGATCCTGTTCGACAGCGAGCCCCTCCCTGACCATATGACAATGAAGCAACTCTGGCTCTCACGCTGGTTCGGCAAGGTGGGTGTCAGGAGGGTGGGGCTGGGAGACCCTGGGCAGGGCTCAGGGCAGTGGTGGATTAGGGTATTGAGGGTGATTGATGTCCGTGGCCACAGTGCTGACACACAGGGTCCTCAGGCCCTGCACACCTCAGGGGGTTGGGGGTCTGTGAAGGGGTTGGCTGAGGTCAGGGCACAGTCCCAGAGGGGAGTCCCTGCCCCTGGGAGGGGGTCCTGGGCTGGGTTTGGAATTGCTGGGCTGGGGTTGATGGTCCCTGCACAGGGAGGGAGGAACCTGGGCTGGGGTTTGGGGTCCCTGAGCTGGGGTTGGAGGTCTCTGCTCAGAGTCCCCCAGCCCTGACTGCACTGTCCCCACAGCCTGCACCCCTCCTGCTGCACTACAGCATCAAGGACAAGAGAAGGTAGGGGCAGGGGGTGGGCACTGCCCCCCCAGCACAGCCCTGCTCCTGACCCCACCCCCCATAACTTATACCACCCTTTGAGTTTATTTTTGGAATAAAATTGTGGAAAAGCTCCCCTGTGTCCCTGCTCTGTCCAGGGGGGCTGGGCTGAGGCTAGGAGTTGCTGTGGGAGTCTCTGGGGGATCCCCTCAGCACCAGCACCTTCAGGAGCAGGGGGTCTGCACTGGGAGAGGCAGTGCCCCCCGGGTGGGCTGCAGCTGGGGAAGGGTCCAGCAGGGGTGCACAGTGGGTGGGCTGAGGCATGCACCATGGGCAGTGGGGCTGTCCTGGGGGCTGGAGGGGTGCAGCCCCCTCTTTCCCTGTTCCCCCATGGTGCCATGGCGTTGCAATCCCTCACCCCAAACAGTCCTGTGGGCATTTGGCAGATCAATCCCTGTCATGGCTGCCTGGCGTGTGTCTGGCCCCCCAGGCCACCCCACCCTACATAATGAGCCATAATAAACTCATAGGCCTTTTGATTGCCAAGGTGTCTCGAAGCCCCCCCACCCCCGCCACTCCCTTCACGACCCTAATTAGCCGGGGACAATATTCCACCATCTGGATCCACAGCCATGGGCTCAGCTGTGGGTGTGGGGATCCCGGGGTGGGGATGTCTCCGGGTGGGGCTGGGACCCCTGCCTGCAAGCCCCGGCCCTGCAGGAGGAATTGCTGCCAGATCCGTGTGATTCCAGTGCTCCTGGGGGCACAGCTCTGGAGTGACTGTGGCCATGGCACGGGGCTTGGGGCAGGGGTGATGGGTACCATCGGAGGGGCAGACACCAGTCCTGACCCTGCTCCATTCCCCTGGCACGATGGTGGCAGTACCAGGCCATGCCAGGCACTGTCAGAGGTCACCCCCCACTCTCACTCCCCTGAGCTGGGCATCCCATCCTGGGGTGGGACCCACCCGCCTCACTTGACATGGCATCTGGTGCCCTGTGCCCACCCCGGGGACCCATCCCTGTCCCCCAGCCCCGCACTGAGGCTAAGCCTGAGCCAGGACCCCGTGCTGGGACGGGTTGCACCCACGGCCGCCACTGCCGGGGGATCTGGTTACGGCCCGGGCCGGCCCAGCTGTCTGCCATCGCTCAGCGGGCAGGGGGCAGCTGGGCCCCTCCGCCCACAGTGACGGGGGTCCCAAGTGAGGCTGCAGTGCTGAGGGAGCAGGACTGGGATCTTAGCTGGGCTGAAGGATGGGGGTGTGGGATGGAGGTTCCAACTAGGGACAGAGGGGTTGGGATGTGGGATGGGTGTCCCAAACAAAGCTGGAGGAATGGGATGGGGCTCCTGAATAGAGCCATCCCAGGGGTTAGGGTGCAAAACTGGGATCCTAAATGAAGCTGGAGAAGTGGGAGTGCACAATGGGTGTCCCAAACAGGGCTGGAGGAGTGGAGGAGTGGGATGGGGCTCCTGAATAGAGCCATAGGGGTTAGGGTGCAAAACTGGGATCCCAAATGAAGCTGGAGAAGTGGGAGTGCGCGATGGGGGTCCCAAACAGGGCTGGAGGGATGGGAGTCTGAACCAAGGCTGGCTGCAGGGCAGTTGTTTGGTTGGTGGATGGAGGAACAGTGGATGGATGGACGGATGGACGGACGGACAGACAGAGAGATGGATGCCAGAGGTGGAGAAGTGGGGGCTCTCCCCGTGTCTGTCAGCAGCGGCTCTGGCAACCAGTTACAGGCGGCAGAGCAGGAAGCCCCTCGGAGCCCCCCACACGCTCCCAGCCCTGCACCCCTCCCTTATCAGCACTGGCCCTGGAGGAACTTAATTCAAACCAACTGTGGGGCTGACGTTGGTAAATGAGCCCCCCGCCCACAGCCTGGCCCCAGCGCCCACGGGCCACTCTGGAGAGGGGAGGAGATGGAGGTTGGGGGGTCCAGTGGGGCAGGGGCAGGTGCTGGGGAGGGTCCTGCACCCCCGAGCTGCGGTCAAGCCAAAAGGCCCTTTGATGTCCCCACACCCCCTCATGCTCCAAGGGGGTTAATGGCCCACGGCTTCAGCCCAGCAGAGAGGGAAACCTGAGTCCCCCTGTCCTTAACCTGGGGGGCAGCAGGGGGACAACTGCCCCCCAGCAGGACCTGGGCTTATTGTAGACCCCCACAACCAGGGGGACGGGACCCCCAGGAGCTGCTTGGCCATGCAGAACTCCCAGGGGTCTCAGTGGGGATGGTGGCACCCCCAGCCTGGAGGATCCAAGTGTCTGGATTGGGGGATGGTGCCACAGGAATGCTCTGGCCATGCTGAGTGGCTGCAGGTGCAGTGCTAGGGGGGTCTCACTCACACAACACCCACAGCCCTTCAGCTCTTGTGCCCCAGGGCCACTGCAGAGTGCCAGGGTGGGGGGCAAGGGGAGCACAGCACAACCCAGGGGGGGCACAGCATCATCCCTCTCTTCTATGCCAGCATCCCCAAGTGCTACCCTCCATCCCTCCCCCTTAGCTGGGGCTCATACCTGGACCCCTCCAATGGCCCCACATAACCCAGCTGCCCCATGGGCTCTCACTCTGGGGGTCCCACTCAGCCTCTGTCCTATCCTGGGGATGGGCACGGGGCAAGATCCTGGGCTGCTGAGACCCCTGTCTGTGTGAGCCCACCCTGGCTGCACCGTCCCCACTACGCTCTCGTGACACCAGCTCTGCATGACCCTGACAGAGACAGATGAGCTGCCAATGCCTTCACATGCCATTGCCGGGTGAGGGGACATGTCCAGGGCCCTGGAGAGCACCGGGGTGGTGGGATGGGCTGTGTGGACACCGTGGATATGGGTTACACAGTACTGCCCCACACCCCAACCTCCTCCTGCCCTGCTGCCCACCCTGGGGTACCCACTGAGTCGGTGCTATCGCATGGCCTTCCCTGCGGTGTCCATTCCATTGCATCTATCCCATCCTACCCCATCCCATTTCCTATTCCTATGCCACCCCATCCTCATCCCCAGTCCCGTTCCCATCCCCACCCCATCCCATGCCGTGCCCAGCCGTGCATGGCACAGGCACGCGGCACTCGGCTGTCACGACGGGAATGAGCTGTCGCGCTGGTGCAGGGACATTCCCTGTAACAAGGAGCCAGGATGAGGCTGATGAGAAAATCCAAACGCAATTTAATTCCTGTCACCGCCTGAGCGGCTCTAAATGATGCCGGGGGGTTCTGACGGGCCCCCGCGGGGCCCCCCCCGACATCCCGGGCCCCCACCACACTGTGCCCTTCTGACCCCCGCTGGCCCATCCAGCCCCCTCTTCCTGCCCGCTTCCCGCGGATGCGGGCACCGGCACTGGCACCGGGATGCCCGGCGGCGTGGGAAGGGGGACGGGGAGGCACCTTCCTGCGGACGAAGGGGTCGTGGTGGAGCCTGGGAAAGTGCCGCCCCCGGGAGCCCAGCACGTCCCCCAGCCAGCCGGGGGACCCTCGGGAGCGCTCGGAGCAGCCCAGGCTGGCGATGGGAGCTGCTGTGGCATCCGGCCATGGTACCCCCGGACCCGCCAGATCCCCGGACCCCACTGCTGGGGGGATGTCACTGGGTATGCCCAGCCCGTCTCGGCGTGGGCAAAAGGGGCAGTGAAGCTGTGGGAGGGGGGCTGAGGGCACTCCCCACCTCTCCCGGTTTATTTTGGCCGCTGGATTTTCCAGCCTTTGTCTGGCAGCTGCGGGCCCCTGGAGCCCCCCACAGCTTCCTGCGTGTCAGCACGGGAGGGGGGATGCACCGCGGGACCACTACCCTGGCACATCCCAATGGGATCGGCAGGATGGGAATGCAGCGAGGAGGCTCATGGATGGAACATGGAACGAACATGGAAGGCACAAGGGATGGGGCATGTGATGGGATATGAAATGAGTATGGGATGTGATATGGGATGGGACATGGAAAGAACATGGGATGCACATGGGATGGGGTATGGGATGTGCCATGGAATGCACAGGGAATGCACATATGGGGAACAGGTGGGCACAGAGGGCAGATGTGGGTGCTCTTGGGGGTAGTGCAAGCCTGGTGCAAGTGCTATGGTTTGGGTGCTGATGTCATGATGTGAGTGTCACGGCATGGTGCCCATGCCACGATGTGGGTGCCAGTGCCATGATGTGTATCCCAGTGCCACAGTGTGGGTGCTGTACCACCGTGGGGATCCCAGTGCCGTGTGGGTCCCGGTGCGGGTCCCGGTGCGGGTCCCGGTGCAGCGGTGCTCGTCAGCCATTGTTCCACCCTTTGAAGTCTGCGTTTCCTGGTGAGTTTGTCCCAGCCCGTCTGTGCCGGCGCTTCCTGGCCATAAATCACCCGGCGCGGGGGCTCAGCGGCCCCGTGCCCACGGCCATGGCCCAGTGAGGGGCTCCTGCTGAACCTCCCTTCACCTGGGACCTGCCGGGGCAGGGCAAGGACCCACCAGACCCCTGTGGTGTTGCCAGGATGGACGTCACTGGTGGCCCCTTCCCCACAGCCTCCCAGTCCCCACTGACTTCCAGCGGTACAACCAGGCATGGATAATCCAGGGGCCAGGATTTGGGGCAAATCCAGCAAGATTGAAAATGCCCACGGACAGACCGGCCGATGTGCCAGCCCTCAGGAGGGTCTCCCCACTCCCGCCCGGCTGTCCCCCGTGCCCTGAGGCTTCCGCCGGGACCCAGCGCCGGCGGCGCGACCGTTCCCTCCGCTATTCCCAGCGTTTCCTTGGGTTTATTGTCTTCCCCTCCCTGTCCCACCTTCCTCGCAGGAAGCCCTCTGTCCCGCGGGGCCAGCGGCTCCATTAGCAGCAGGACTCCGTGCTCCCGGTCCCCTCTCCATGGACAGGGGTGTGGCTGATGCCCCAGCACTCCCACTCCCGAGAGTGGTGCCCACCCGGCAGGACACGCTGCTGGAACCCTGCCACGATCTTCCCAACCCTGCTCAGACCCTGGCGTGGTGGGTTCCTGCTGCACCACGCTGATCTGAGCCCCCAGCCACGGCCGTGCCAGCGTCGATGCTGGGGTCCCACAGTGGAGCAGAGCCTGGGGGCGTCCCCAGAGCCCCCCTCCAGCCAGGAGTGTGTCCCTAGAGCCCCCTCCAGCCAGGGGTGTGTCCCCAGAGCCCCTCTCCAGCCTGGGGGTTGCCCCAGAGACCCTCCCAGCCGGGGGGGCTCGTTCTGCCACGGCTGCCACCCGCCCGGTCCCCTGATCCCTAAATCAATTGGGTGGGTTATTGCAGCGCTGCGTCTCCGTCTGCCGGGTAATTGCTTCTGATGCCGGCAGGGAGGGGACGTGCCGCCATCATCCCGCGGCTCGGCGGGCGGCACAGGGCACCCGCCGGAGGGCAGGGGCTGGGGGGGCAGGAGGGGGCTCGGCACGACAAGGGGGTGCTCCTGGAGGATTCAGCTGGGGCTGGCTCCATCCCATTCCCATCTCCATCCTCGTCCTCATACCCATCCCGCCCCCATTCCCATCCATCCCCATTTCCATCCACCCCCGTTCCCATCTCCATCCATCCCCCCACTCTCCCTGCACCACCCGGACCCCCACACCCCCCGGGGGCCTCGGGCGGCAAATTCCAAAGGGCACCCGGGAAGATTAATGGCGGGGCCGGGGCCGGGGCCGGGCCGGCCGGTAACCGGATCGCCCCGCGGGAACAGGAATGCGCCGCTGACCCCGCCGTGCCCGCCTCGCCGCGAGGGTCCCACCACACGGGGTCACCGTGGGCTGGGCCACCATGGACACCCGCACAGCCACCGCTCCTGCCGGGGACACCTCTCAGTCCCCAAACCCGGAGGGGCTGTGCCCCCAGCTCTCCATGCCCAGAGAGACATTCCCAGGCCCCACGGACAGGCAGAGCCCCCGAGTCCCCTTGACAGAGGTGGCACTGTCACCAGGGTCCCCATTCCGTGATGGGCACCATGCTCCTTCTCCTCTCCCCAGGAGCTCCATCTCCATCTTCTTGCCCCAGCCACAGGGAAGCAGAAATGCAGTCCACCCCCCCAGAAAATGGGGCACCAGCGTTGTCATGCTGGCTGCATCATGGGGACCATGCTGTGGGGGCTGCAGGAACCGTGGGGGTGCAGGGGCTGCGCTGTGTCCTGGGGGCTGTAGAGGCCGTGGGGGCTGTGGAGGCTGCAGGGGCTGCGCTGTGTCCTGGGGGCTGCGGGGCCCGCAGGCGGCTGGCCCGGAGCAGCTGTCGGGTCTAGAGTTACGGTGGTGGCTGGGGGCGGGGAGCGAAGCCCTGAGAGGGACGGGGTCCCCACTTGGAGTCCCCCCGCTGATTCCACCCCGAGGGTCCCACGAGGCAGAGGGCTGGACCCCGCCGGGCGGGGAGGATGCGGGACAGACCGGCTAAGAATAGCGTTGGGGTGGGAGGAGGAGGAAGGATGGGGCTTCCTCTGCGACGCCTCTTCTTCCTCCCGCCCGGCCCTGCCACGCGGCACGTGTGACATGGGGACACCCCAAGTGCCACCTGCCTCCCCCCGCTATCCTGCCCCCCCAGTACCTGTGTGACAGCCTGTGCCAAGGGCTGGATTCCATGCTGTCCTCTGGGGCACTCGCCATGCCCGCTGCAGGCATCAGTGCCACTGCGACCACCCCCTGCCACTGTCACCCCCCACCACTG
Source organism: Xenops minutus (assembly GCA_035221455.1). NCBI lineage: Eukaryota > Metazoa > Chordata > Aves > Passeriformes > Furnariidae > Xenops > Xenops minutus. The sequence goes on from JAWWEE010000122.1 coordinate 72,455,747, forward strand.
TCACCCTCTGCTGCTGTCACTCCCCCTGCTGCTGCCACGCGTTTCGTTGCACTTCACTTTTTAATTAACCCCGGGGCGCTTCCTCGCCGGGGTTAATGGCAGCGGTGACCCGCGCGGCCATCGATCCCCGAGATCCGTGCAGTGCTCACAGCGATGGACGGGCCCCTCCCGGGGGTTCTGTGGGGTGAGGCAGGCGTGAGTACCCCCCCAGCCTGGCACATGGCTGAACCCCAGTGGGACCCCCAGGGTGCCACCACCCTGCTGCCACCAGTGTGGCAACAAGGGACCAGTGGGCATAGATGGCTCCAGATGTCCCCAGCCAAGTTTAGGGGTGCCCACGGTGGGCAATCTCCTGATACTACATCCCCCCACCCCTGGACCATTGGGGACCTTCTCCTGGCCATTCAGTGGCCCTGTGGCAGTGCTGGAAGGAGGTCCTGTCCCTGCCATGGCTGTGTCAAAGCCACGGTCCCGTCCTCCCCCAGCCCCAGCCCCCTCCCAGCTCAGGTGCCCCTGTCACCCCTCCATGCTTTAATCCGGGGGTCGTTCATCTTGGGCGGGGGCCGGGCTGTCAGCGCCCAGACGGGCCATTTCCGAGCCGAGCCCCCCGCACTCGGCCCTAATTGAATCCTCATGGCTCTGCCGCCACCTTGGCCCCGCCACGGCACCCACCACTGTCCCACTGCCCATGGCAGGTCACCCAGGGGTCTTGATGCCCCACCACAGCTCTGCCCCACGGGAGGAGGGGGGTCCCACACCCCAACACCCCAACCTGCTCTGCCACAGCCACAGATAACTTGGAAGGGACCTGGACTCCACGGGGGTCCTGGCATAGATCCCTCTCCTGGGACAAGGGATGGGGGTCCCCACCATCCCAGCCGTGCAGTGTGGGGTCAGGGGGCGTGGGCGGGTGACAGCCCGGCGGGGGGCAGCACTGTTTGCTCCAGCTGGAGCCTTTGAAATGCAACCCCCCGCCCCAGCCCATTTGGCTGGAGTTTGGCCCAGGCACAAATGGAGGCCCCGGAGCGGGGAGGAGGCCCCTGGGGGGGCGGTGGCAGCTGAGGTTGGGGCTAGTGAGACACCCTGGCCCCGGTATGGTGCTGGGTAGGGGTCCCACAGCACCCACCTTCATCCTGGGTGCCCCTCTTGGGGTCGTGCCCTGCTCCTGCCCTCAGCCCGGCCAGTCCCTGGCACTGGCATGCGTGGCTTCACATGTGTGTGCCTGCACACACGTGTAGTGTCTCTGCATGTGAGCCAGCATGTTCATGCTCCATGAGCCCTCCTTGCACACCTGCACACACCTGTCCACGGCTGAGGGGTGTCTGCTGGGGGTGGCTGTGCCCACACGGGCACACATGTCTGGGAGCAGCTGAGGTGTGTACTGAGCCCCACGTGTCCCCAGCCCTGGGCTGTCCTGTCCATGTCTCCATCCGCATTCCCATCCCCATCCCATTCCCATCTCATCTCCGTCTCTTTCCCACCCAGTCCCATCGCCACCCCATCTCATTCCTACTCCATCCCCATTCCTATTCCATTTCCATCACCACCCCATCCCCATGTCTGTCCCATCCCATACCATCCCCAGCGCTCCCCCCTGCGGCAGCC